>JBBNBP010000300.1:0-40328 GCA_039737535.1 Lagodon rhomboides
GAGACCTGTCTCCACCACATCTTTACACAGACCTGTCTTCACCACATCTTTACAGAGACCTGTCTCCATCACACGTTTACACAGACCTGTCTTCACCACATCTTTACAGAGACCTGTCTCCATCACACGTTTACACAGACCTGTCTTCACCACATCTTTACAGAGACCTGTCTCCATCACACGTTTACACAGACCTGTCTTCACCACATCTTTACAGAGACCTGTCTCCACCACATCTTTACACAGACCTGTCTCCACCACATCTTTACAGAGACCTGTCTCCACCACATCTTTACACAGACCTGTCTCCACCACATCTTTACACAGACCTGTCTCCACCACATCTTTACAGAGACCCGTCTCCACCACATCTTTACACAGACCTGTCTCCACCACACCTTTACAGAGACCCGTCTCCCCCACAACATCTCAGATCAAGCATTCAACAGGCGGACCATGTTTTGTGAAAATAAGAGAACAACAGCCGTCCAGTACTTTAATACCTGTCATGATTTGTGCTGACTGTTACCATGAACAAGCTAACGTTAGCTAAGCATGGAGGATATACCTGCTGGATGTCCTGATGCAGAGTGTCCGGGTTCTCGTTCAGCTCTAGACGGGCCTTCTCCGTCGTCTCTGAGCTCAGACCGGCGTGTAGATGCGTCATCATGGTGACTGACTCTGGTTTGGTTCCTACAAATGTGATTCTGTACAAACTGTAGTTACAGATTTGTTTTTTCCACCTGTGATGTCTCAAGTTTCAATGTTCTGTTCCAACTTTCTCCACACAGTTTGGTTTAGATGTACAATCTTCTGTGGCTCAGTTGTGAATTTGGTTGTTGAAGAAGTAAACGGAGTCGTTGCCCTTTACTCTGTAACACAATCTTATTTGCTGTCTGTGTTTTTTATGTTAATTTCCAGACTTATAAAAACATAATATGTCTGAAAGAGTTCCAATCAGAGTTCGTCAGTAGGAGACAATCGTGGTCGTCTGTCAACAATCGTCTCTGCGCTCTTCTTCTACATCGTTGGTTCGCAGGAAGTCGAAGGTTTTTGGTTGTTGATGCTGGAGTGAAACGTTGACTTGATTACAGGTTTTGGTTTGATGTACGGACAGCTCTGCGCTGACTTCACATCCTTTTTGTCCCGATCTTCTTCCCGTTCGGTGTCTCACAGCTCCCTCCTCCTCCTGCTCTCTGTCATCTTTCAGGTCTCAGCTTCTATCAGATCCATCATGACAAGGACGCTTGATGACGAGTCCTGATGTTCTGCACTGAGGGTGTGACCTCGGTTGGGTTGTCGGAGAATCGTCAAAGGTCAGTTAAGGCAACTGGGTCTGATCGACCTACAGGAGAGAGAAGAGACCAAAGGTTAGAGAACAGGAAACAGAACAGACCATGATAACTGAAAGGGACGACTCTTTATCATTACAACATTACAGGGAGTAATGCAGAGATGCAACATCAGGTGTATTTAGTGGCTGGTACCTGGTGGGCCTCGGTGGAAGTCTAGTTTCAAACTTTGATTGTTTTTTTTCCTTAGCAGAACATAAAGTCGTGTTTGACGCGACAATAAATGGATATTTTAAATGTGGCTGCAGTAAACAGATACTGATGATGAGAAGTCAGGACACTTCCAGACGTGTTTGTGGCGACAATGACTGGATGATCTGACAAGAACTCAGGACATCTCTCGCCATGTTTGAGACGAAAAAAACGATATGTTTTAACGAGAAGTTGGGACATTTGCACTCATGTTTGTGACGATATTAAACAAGACAAGAACTCAGGACATCTCAGACTAGATGTCAGGACGTCTCTAGCCGTGTCTGGTGCATAACAACCAGGTGTATCTCAAGGAAATTGAATCGAATGCAACTGGATTTGGTTTTTGTCTTGAAGACGTTTCACCTCTCATCCGAGAGGCTTCATCAGTTTCTGCTCGCTTGACTAGGCTGAGACTAGTCCGACTGAGCCTAATCAAGCGAGCAGAAACTGATGAAGCCTCTTGGATGAGAGGTGAAACGTCTTCAAGACAAAAACCAAATCCAGTTGCATTCGATTCAATTTCCTTGAGATAACTATGACCTGGATGAGGATATGACCTGAATGAGAATATTCACAAACAACCAGGTGTCTTTAACAGGAGGTTGAGACGTCTCCAGCTGTGTTTTCAGCGACCAGAACAGGTATTTTAAGCCAATCAGGACCCTTTCTGAACCCTCACCAAGTGTTTTTGTGCCTGAAACTGCACCTAAATAACTTCAAGGTTGCAGTAGAAGTTAATTCATTGTGGCGTTTGGTTGGTTTTGAGCTGCGGTTCAGTTTCAACGCGTTGGGATCAATAAAGCTTGATCTGTGTTTTATCTCCATCTGGGGGTCGGTGCCTCGGATGACCTCCTGCCCGGCCTCCATGCAGCCCCCGGCCCATCTGCCGCTCACATTAACTGTGTCAGATGTGTCCAATCCTGTCCACCGAGACAGCACCATGACACAACAGACACTTAAAGGTCCCACTGGGCTCAGTCCTACATGTCCACCACAGAGTCCAATAAAAACCATCCGAGCTGCAGGAGCTGATCGATGGAGACGTTAAAACAGATAAATGATAAAAGTGACCCTGTGTGTGTGTGTGTGTGTGTGTGTGTGTGTGTGTGTGTGTGTGTGCGTGTGTGCATCCTCATCAAATGGTCAAATGTGAGCGCATCCTCCACAAGTGAGCTCGTGTCTGTGCTCAGCTTCTTCTTCGTGTCCTTCAAAAAAGAGGGATGTGGTGAAATACTCACAGTGGAGCGACCTGCTAGGTGTGCTGGTTGAATCCCGGCCGTCCTGACTGGCCCGACGGCCCTCCGGTGGTGCTGCTGCTGCTGATGCTGGGGACGGTGGCGGTGGTGGCCATCGGTATCCCGCGGACAAAAGAGGTTTCGGGCCAAATTAAAAATGTGAGTGAGGCCAGAGGAATAGAGAGAGAAGGTCCCTGAAGGCGTCAGAGGAGATTAAAGTGCGTCCTTGCGGGTCCGTGCGGGCATCGTAACGTGAGAGGACGGAGCATCACACTGAGATGCGTTTTCACTTTGTGCTCCGAGAAGACGTCAGGATGCTCCGGGAGCGTCAGCTTTTCAGAATGCACAGCGCGTCTTCCGGTCACCACTTTCAAAATTAAAGACTTTCTTTCTTTTTACCAATTCAGGGTTTTTTTCTTTGAACCAAAATAGATTTACTGGCTGAAAATAATCTACACATCAGTGTCTGCAGACTCAATGTGACATGAGACAGGAAAACACATCTTTAGCTGGAGGCTCAGTCATATGAAACACAGCAGACCTTCTGTAATGAAGCCTCCAATGACACGACAAGACAACATCTCTTCTTCTCTGGCTTTTTTATTTCAGTCCACAGAACACGGACTGCATGATGTGATTCAAGAATGTCAATTAAAGTAAGGATGAGGCTTCATCATTAGGCTACAAAATCCAGTTCGCCCCAACAACTCTATTTTTAAGATTACAACACCATGCTTTAATTTTGAAGGCCCACTCTCTCAGTTTCCGGCCTCGCTCCTGCTAACCCGGTCTGACTTCACCCACCTGGACGCTGTGACAGCAGCTGACGGCCATGCGCGTTCACGAGTCAACCTGGACAGATTGTAGGTTGTACGTGCACACGCAGTGGGCTGGTGCGCGCACGGGCGCACGCATACATGCATAAAAGGCGACAGGAAGTCGACACAAAATAAATTCTATGATGCAGTATTTTTTAATGACATTTTTACATCAGATTTATTCTTTATGTATGTATTTATTCATTTGAACCTCCTTTCTAATATGTGATTTGTTTCTTTTTCTGTTGTAACCTGACATGAACACCAGCTTAGTATTTTTTATCTTATATAAACTAATCATTTAATATTAATAAGATCACTGACACTAATAAGAATACTAATGACAGTAATTATAACTAGAACATTTCTCAATTACACAATTATGCAAGAAAAATACATAAATGACTCAAATGTATGTGTATTCAGACTCATGTTTATTAATTCCTTAATGATAATAATCATGACAATAATAACAATAATAATCGACATTTTTAGAAATGCAGGTTTCATTAGTGGTTTCATTTTGTATAAATGTTATAGTTGTGCCCTACAGGACAAATTACATATTAAAACTTAATCGAAGACTTAAAATCACTTGATCAGCATTTATTGATTAATGTCTTCATTATTCTCATGACTAACCAAATTTAATTATTTTCTCCAAAATTGTCAGAATCTTGTCAGATTTTTGTTAGAGCTCAAGATTTGAATCCAAACATATTTACAGTTTATAGGAAACAGAGAAAAGCAGCGAATTCTCACATCAGAGAAGGTGAATGTGGAGAACGGTTACAAAAATATATATACATAAAATTATATATATACACAATAAATTATAAAAATTTAAGAAAAAAAAAAAAAAACTAATCCATGAATCACTTCAGCCTTGATGATAACGCAATAACAAAATAAAAGACCTCGGGAGGGCTTTTATTGTGAAGGCGAACTGTAGCCTCTGTGACGCAGTTCCTGTTGTGCTAAAGTCCACTCGGCTGAGAGACATCTGACTGAGAGCTTCTCTACCTCTTTTATCCTCTCTGCTATTTAAAAAAACATATTTACAGACCTGTTACTTATCTTTTTGTACTCACTGAAGTTTATACAACACTTTTCTGTACGTGTCGCATCGCGAGACTTTGTTGTTTGTCTCGGTTTTAGGACGTTTTTGTCGCCAGATCTGCCCCCGGAGCGTGCTAACGTTAGCTCAGCGGCTAGCCACCATTCACTCTTCAAGGAAACGATCGATTAATCGTTTTTGTAATCATGGATCAAACAGGAGGCACAGCAGTAACACCAAAGGTAAGTGTGTCTCCTGGTTGGTCGTCTTCTTCAGGTGTGTCACTCGGTTGTGTTTGTTGTTTGACTTCACGAAGTTAAACCAGTTAGTTAGCTTCTGCTAGCGTTAGCCTGCTCCTGATCCAACATGGCCTCTCGCAGTCTTCTCCTTAAAAGGCCGAATTTAGCTCGCTGTGAGCGGACACATTACTCAGCAGCTGTGTGCCATGATTGGAGACACTATGGCTCAAGTTACACATTCAAATAAAGACACGAAGATAATAAACTAAGCGCCACTAACCTTAAATTAACCTCCACATGTCTAAATCTGTTAAAGTGCTCTTAACAGTTTTTTTTTTAATTCAAAACTAAACTTTCTCTCCTAAATGTGACTGGAACCAGAAGCTTAGCTGGCAGCCAACAGTCAGAAGATATTCAGATCAGTGTCTCATACTAAAACAGGTCATCCTGGTTACTCTGCACATTTAACTGTCTAAGATCTTTTTTTCTGCCATGTTGTGACATTATTCTTATTTTTAGACCATCATATTGTTGATGTTGTTGTTGTGTCTCCATGGGAACAGAACAGCCTCAGTTTAAACAAATAGATAAATAAAGTAATTATGAATAACGTGTTTGTGGGCGTGGTCAGGACACTGGGCTCAGACATGTCTGAACATGTCTCCCTCTGAGTCACTTCTTTTATTGTCTCTGTTCAGTCATGACTCAGTTTATGGTCTAATAATACTGTTGGTTGTAAAAGAAGTAGATGTAAACATAGAAACAGGAGCACAATATTTATTAACCCTCATACATATTTAAGTTTTTGAGATATTCTCATTTCATAAGCAGAGTAGAAAGTCGTTGTCACAGTTTAATCCACAATAGAGATGCAGTATTTCTTCAGTACATTTGGTGCGTTTGGTTATCGTGATGTTTATTCAAATGCCTCATATCCTGTAATATCTGAAATCTGTACTACCTCGGCTAAAAGGTTATATAAGTCAATAAAAATTGATAAAAGCAATGAAATATGTTATTAAATGTTTTCATCAAAGTTTACTGAATAAACACATAAAACATATCGATCCGTATGATTTCCAAATGCAGAAACATGAGCAGGATCTTCATTCTGCCTCATTAAAGCAGGAAATGCTGAGATTTTCTCACATTCATGGACATTTTTCAAAGATTCATCTTTCTCTCATATTGGGAGGATGATATTATCATTTATTTAATAATGGAAAAACATTTTTACATTTGCAACAAATGCAAGAATAGAAGTGTTTTGACTGGTGGTCTCAGACTTTTAGACCCTTCTGAAACATTCCTGTCTATCTTCTGTAATTCTGAGTATTTGCTCGTTATGGTTTTATATGACAGTGAACAGAATATTTGAGTTTGTAGGTTTAATAAATCAGAAATTGTCAGATGTCACATGAGGCTTCAGGAAGAAGACATTTTCCACTTTGTGTCAGATCACAACATGCAAATAACCAGGACAATAATCTCCAGGTTACATGAATTAATAACTATACTAATGCTAAACTGCCACAGTGTCACAGGGATCACAGACTCAGCCATCAGTGTGACCTGTGTGTTTGAACAAGGTGAATTTGTGGGATAATCACGTGTTTGTGTGTTTTCCTGCAGAGCCCGTGGGGTTCGGCGGCGCCGGCGGCTCCGGCCTGCTCTCTGGCTGATGTGATGAGCGAACAGCTGGCCACACAGCTGGACGAGGAGAACAACGCCTTCCCTGCGCTCACTGAGTAAGTGTGAAACCTAACTTCATTACACCATTTGGTTTTTGTACTGACAGTCTTCTATTGGGAAACTACCAGGACTGTTGGTGCTGATGAAACACAGACACCACGTGATTCCAACACTGTTATTCTACTGGCTGACAAACCTGTTGGAAGATTGAACCAACCGTCAGAATTCTGACACCGAGATGAACAACAATCGTTCTGAACCCGACAAACATTTAAATAATATTTTTATGAAAAACAGATTCTGTCCTCGTCTCCGCACCACGTGTCCGCGACTCAGCTTTGTTCAGCCTCATATGCATAAAACAACGTTGGTCAGCTAGTCGAGGAAGCTAAGCTAAGAAAACTGTCTGTAAAAACGGCACGACTGAGAGAAACAGCGAAGAAACACTGCTGCCACAAATTGAACTTAGTTCTTATAGACGTAACAACAACAACTCTTCCCCTACGGCAGCTCTGAGGGGACAAGCTTCTTCATTGTGCTAACTTCATTTTACATCACGATGTCGATGGTCGTCAGCAGCTATCGGCCCGACCCCACTGTAGATGTGTTATTTATTATAAACGACTGTCTATATAGACATTTTATAAGACTTTAACAACATCACGTTGGACGTTGAGAACCTGGGACGGATCAAGTTACTCGATGTGAAAAATGTATATTTTTAAAATACTTAAAATAAGTGACATCTAGTTGATTGTTTTGCTTTGGAGCATTTTGTCAGCCGATGTTTTATCACTAAAAATCATTTATGACGGTTTCACTTAATAAGAAGATTCACAGACGTCTGACAGATTTTTGTCACACTGAATAACAATTTCGTGTATTTCTGTCTTCCCGTCTTTTCTCTCTCCGTCCTTCAGTCCTGCAGCAGATCTGCTGTTGTCAGACGAGGTTTCTGACACGACCAGCGACCTGATGCTCGCCAAGATGCTGCAGATGCAGTTCGACCGTGAGTTTGATGACCAGCTCCGCCGGGAGGAGAAGAAGTTCAACGGCGACAGCAAAGGTACAACCACAATACAATGAAGAGGAAATAGATTCGATGAGCACGACAGATTGAAATTAACAAGAACGAGGGGAGAATAACGTGTGAGACTTCTCAGATCTGAGTGACGGTCTGTTATGTTTGTGTTCAGTGTCCATCTCCTTTGAGAACTACCGGATGGTCCATCCGTATGAAGACAGCGACAGCTCCGAGGACGAGGTGGACTGGCAGGACACGAGACACGACCCCTACAGAGCAGGTAACAGGTCGGCAGTGGGTGGACAAAATAACAGGAACGCCTTAAAGCAACACACAGCCCTGATGTTTTAAAATTCACATGTGGTTTCACCATCCGTCCTGAGTGATCGATCACAAGCTGACAGCTTTACAGTCTGTTCACACCTGGCAGCAACGTGTCTCCACTGACCTCATGTATCAGTTGACGTATATATTTGCATCTCGAGCAGGTAGATGAGATCTGATGACAGTGTTTTTACACAAAGAAAGAATCAGCTTCATGTATAATGTTTGCACAGAGTTTATAAAGTGTCTCCTAACTCAACTCACTAAACTGAGGCATTTGTTAAGGGAGCTTTCTCCAATAATTAGCCTACATTGGTTGAAAAATCTGACGTGTTTAACATCAAACAGCTGATCAGTGTTGGCAGGTAAGACTTCAGCACTTTAGACACAGAAGCAGACAGGCTGGTACAGACATGCTGCCACAAACTGACACTTTGTACAAGGAGACAAACAACTTCAGCTTCTGATTTAATGCTGAATTTACAACAAGGACACAACCAGTTAGAATCTGTCAGAGACACAGTTTCACTACGTTAGAAAGTTTGTTTCAACTCAACAACTCCTTAAATTAGCTGATTTGTGAAGGGAGTCTGGTGAGGTTGTGGTTAATAGTTGGCTTCATGTATTACATTTATTGCTGAATTTACAACAAGGACACAACCAGTTAGAATCTGTCAGAGACACAGTTTCACTACGTTAGAAAGTTTGTTTCAACTCAACAACTCTTAAAATCAGCACATTTGTTAAGGGAGTCTGGTGCTGTTGGGGTTACTAGTGTAATCCATTCGGCCTGTTCGTCTTCACATGCGGTCCAGACCACCTCTGAATGAGGTCTGAGTGATCGGATCTCAGATGTCTTGTCACCTGTCTGAACAGCCTCTGTAGACTCACAGCTCTTGACTATGAGGTGATTATGACACAAACTGTAAATCTGTGTGTGTTTGATCCATCAGACAAGCCCCAGACGACACCCAGGAGAGGCTTCACGGGGAAAGGCAAGAACATCACCACCAAGCATGACGAGGAGACCTGCGGCCGCAAGAACACGGCGCGCATGGACAACGTAAGACGGCCTCACGCCCTCTGATACTGACAGAGCTTTTGATTTTTGTCGCCTGGGCGCCTAAAACATATCGATTCCTCTCCTCCTCCAGTTTGCTCCAGAGGTCCATGTCGGTGATGGGCTGGGGATGGACCTGAAGTTGTCCAATCAGGTGTTTAACTCCCTGAAGCAGCACTGCTACAGTGAGCAGAGACGCAGCGCCCGACTGCACGAGAAGAAGGAGCACTCCACCGCTGTACGTACGGAAACACAGCACTCGCACACGACGCAGATGAAACGAGTTCATCTGCCTCTTCACTCCAACTCTCTTTCTCTCTGCTCAGGAACAAGCAGTGGACCCTCGCACTCGTCTGCTGATGTATAAGATGGTGAACGCCGGCGTGCTGGAGAACATCAACGGCTGCATCAGCACAGGAAAGGAGTCTGTCGTCTTCCACGCAGATGGAGGGAGGTGAGTGGGTCAGCAGGAGGTCGAGGAAACATTACGTCTGTGAGAAAATACCTTTAGTGCTTCGTGACACACAGTACAAAGACTGTAAACTGTGTGTGTGTGTGTGTGTGTGTGTGTGTGTCAGCCTGGAGGAGCAGCCTGTTCCGGATGAAGTGGTGCTGAAAGTGTTCAAGACGACGCTCAACGAGTTCAAGAACAGAGACCGCTACATCAAAGACGACTATCGCTTCAAGGAGCGCTTCAGCAAGCTGAACCCGCGGAAGGTCATCAGGCTCTGGGCCGAGAAGGAGATGCACAACCTGGCCAGGTGAACGTCCTCGTCCGTCTGGTGCTACTGGTCTCACAGAAACAATGTTTTTACACAAAGAGACATTTGCTGATTTTAAAAGAAGGCACCGATGATTTAGAATTTGTCGCAGCCGTTTCACAAAGTTTGTTCAGTTTCTCCTCATGAAACAACTTTTAAAATCACTACAATTGTTAATGGAGTCTGGTGACGTTGGGGAAATCTGTGTGTAAGTTGTTGTGGCTTCTTCTTCTTTCACTGCTGTAAGAATGTGGTCTGAGTGTGTCCTCACACCTGAACGTACAGCTGTGATCAGATCAGGGTGGATGTTGACACCAGGTCTGAACAGGACCTACTTGATGGCTGTTTGTGAACTTCCACTTCAGGAATTTCCTTTTAAAAAGTCTCTTTAAAGGGATATTCCGGTGTAAGTTTAATCCATGGTCTAACACACCGTGACACCGAGTAAGACTCCCCCTCGAGAGGTCAAGTTAGCTGACCGCTAGCTTAGCTAGTTTTAGCAACCTCAGAAAAGACCGCACGATAACAACACACTGCAGCTTATGTCTCCAACTAGAAACCGCCATCAAAAAGCCACAATTAATGGTGAGAACAGCACCAAACTTCAGCAACAGTACATGTACAGTCCCAGCACACAGTACGAAGCATCAAACATCTGCTAGCTTTGCTGGATTTGTATTAAAAACACAGCTCAACTCACCCTCTCCTCCAGCAGCCTGCCTGTGTGGGGAAGCCCTGACGAGTCGATTACCGAGTGCAGTAGATTTCTGCAGCTCAAGGATGAAAATGTCTGATTATTACTCCATGGAAAGCTCAGTTCTTATTATCGAGAGCTGACAGGGAAAAGAACGGAAGTAATTTTCTGAGGTTGCTAAAACTAGCTAAGCTAGCGGTCAGCTAACTTGACCTCTCGAGGGGGAGTCTTACTCGGTGTCAAGGTGTGTTAGACCATGGATTAAACTTACACCGGAATATCCCTTTAAGGCAAAAAAAATATTAAAGCTCCACTGTTCATGTCCATCAGCAGCTGTAGACGTCTTAAAAAACATAACAGTTACTTTTTAAAGCTTTGAAAGCTAAAAACTTTATAGCTGACACATCCTGAGCTCCTGCTACAGCCACTCTCCTCACATCGTTCTCCTGCAGCTGCTCTCAACACTGCAGTTATTACAGCTATACCATCGTGTTAATGGGAAGCGTGAACATGGAGCAGAAACCTGATGTGTCTGTGTGTTCAGGATGAAGAAGGCGGAGATTCCCTGTCCGGAGGTGGTGCTGTTGAAGAAACACATCCTGGTGATGTCGTTCATCGGCAAAGACCACGTTCCTGCTCCCAAACTGAAAGACGTGGTGTTGAGCTCCGAGGACATGAAGAACGCCTTCTACCAGGTCCTACATGTACGTACACGGGACTGCGAGTACGACTCTGTGACACATGATGTGTAGTGATGCTACAGTTCAAGTCCTCAGACCTGTTTTTAATATTATATTCACACAAGTAACGACTTTTTCCCTTTTGACCTTCTGTGTGTCTGCAGCTGATGCAGCTCTTGTATCAGGAGTGTAACCTGGTTCATGCTGACCTCAGCGAATACAACATGTTGTGGCACGAAGGGAAGGTACGACTGTGTTCTTGTCCTTTAATCACATCTGCTTGATGAGGTTGGTTTCCTGCCTCCTCCGTCCTATTCTTTTTAAATCCTTCCTTCTCTTTATCCAGCTGTTCTCTCCTCTCCTGCTTTTCCTTCATATTTCACCCCGATTCTTGTCATTTTTTCCCTCCTTGTTAAAAAGAAAAAAATAGATACAAATTCACTTAATCTCTCAAATAAAAAAACCTCTCGTCTCATTCAGACACTTTTTAGCAACCGCTGTTGCGATGTATTTCAGGCTTTTACCTAAAACCAATTCAGACTTTGAGACGAGGGAACAGGAAGTGCAAAGATGCAAACATGATTTCTGGTTTTCTCCTTTAAAGGGTTAACTCAACAATACTCCCTCTGTTGTGAGTCAGTGCTGCTCTAATGTGTGTGTGTGTGTGTGTGTGCTGTAGGTGTGGCTGATAGATGTCAGTCAGTCCATCGAGCCGACCCATCCTCACGGCCTGGAGTTCCTCTTCAGAGACTGCAGGAACGTTTCCACGGTAACGGCTCTAATTCAATCCTAACTGTGCAGCGCTGGTTTGTTCACAAAGGTCCAAAAGAAGAAGAAGTGGATTGTTTGTTTCAAACATCTTCACACTGAGTTCTATCTGATTTTCTGTGAGAGTCGTAGTGAATGTTTTGGTTTCTGCCTCCATCGCTGCGGCAGAGCCGGAGCTCATGTTCGAAATGTGTTCAGGAATATTACAGAAGTCAGGAAACATGTTTAGTTAACTCAAGTTCAGATTTAAAGTTCAAGTCCAGAGAAAACTTTTTCTCACCCAGTTTCACAGAAAAAACAAACGTTCACCTGGTTTTTCCAACAAAAAGAATTAAAATGATTCGTGGTTTCTTGGTGTGTGACGCAGTTCTTCCAGAAGAGAGGCGTGAGCGAGGCGATGAGCGTGTACGAGCTCTTCAACGCCGTCAGCGGGCTGAACATCCCAGTCGGTGCCGAGGAGGAGGCGGAGTTCATGGCTGAGGTAACACACACACACACACACACACACACACACACACACACACTCTTCACCTCACAAAAATAGTCACTAAGTTTCACACATTGAAGAATCATTTTCTTTTTTTAATGTGTGAATCTTGTTGAAAAAAATTTTCTTCCTGTTTTTTTTTTTTTTTCCCCCAACAAATTTATGATTTTTCTTCAAACCTTGGGAGAAAAAACTGAATTTTTTCCTCTTCAGGGGTTTTTTTATTTAATTTTTTTCACTGTGAAACTTAGCTGGAATAAACTTAGGAGACATTTTTGGAGTAATGATAAAGGAGGTAATAACTTTTGGCAGGATACTTTTTCTGTCTTCCTTTGTGTCAAACATTCATTTAAAATAAATGTCATAGGAGATTTTCTTTTTTTTTTTTATATGTGAAACTTTGCAGAAAATAAACTGGTGAACTATTCCTTTCAATGCTCCCTGTGCTCTCTGACAGATCGTGGCGTTGGAGAAGAGGAACGAGGATCACGTGCAGAAGCGAGGAAAGAAAACCTTCCCTGTCGCCTCTGAGGACGGCGACCCTCCTTTAAAACCCGACGCTGATGACTAACGCCGCCCGGCTCGCTCTCTCTTCACGATCCCGCCGTGATGAAAACGCTGTAAAGAGGAGATGAACGGAGGAGGACCCCGGCGCCGCCCCCTCCGACCCCGCCGCCACCCTCTGACCCACCCGCCGACTGCCTCCTTTACTCAGGCAGGACGGAGCGCCTCCTCCTGGCTGCAGGAGGAACGAGTTTCACCGTGTTGGATGTTGAAGTCGGAGCGTCCCGAGCTGCTCAGAGGCACCAGCAGGGTTTCCTGAAGCTGAGGCCTCATCTCAGACCCTCCTGCTGACACGGGCCCACAGTCAGAACCGCTTCTCACACAGAACCGCTGCTCGTTTTTATTACAGTTGTTGAGTTTCAGGCTAAAATTTGGGGAAATGAGGGTTAAATGATGGAAGAAGATGAAAGTGTGACAGTGAGAAAGAATTAATGAGTTAAAATGATTATTTCTGTTCAGAGAAAAACTTCACAAATACAGTTAAAGAAAGATTAAGATTAAAAGGGTTAATGGTTCTTCTTGCAACACCGCTCAAGATATTATGGTAGACGAAAACTGCCAAAATAAATAAAGCGTGAAGTAAATGTCTCATTACATTAATTATTATGCCGTCAAATGCACCAAATAAATAACACTTAAAATAATAAATAACTCTTCTACTGCTGCTTTAAAAAATTAAAAATAAAATTAAAAATAAGTAAAGTAATGCATACAAAAGTAAATACATGCAGTAAATACCTCAATTTATTTTGAGTATTATTTGGTTCATGTATTGACTTGATGTTTATGTGATATATTTAGTTCTGTCTTATTTATTTTAGTTGTGGCAGTATCAGTCCTCCGTATGATGAGGTCACCCGGTGCAGCAGGGGGTTATGAAATGTTTGGTAACTCATGAAGCTTTCATCAGTATCAAATTAAAGTCGTTAATGTCGACGATGGAAAGTGTGTGTGTGTGTGTGTGTGTGCAGTGAAAACGGTGATCAGGTAGTTGTCAGTCTGACCTGCTGCGGGACGTCGTAGTAGGTTGTGTGATTTTCATCTTAATGGATAAAACATGAAGGTTTCTCTTCACACGATGTTGATTTTCAGGTGAATTTATTCCAATGAAACGTGTCTCTGTGACTCGCTCTGCAGTGGTGACAATAA
The DNA here is from genome assembly GCA_039737535.1 of Lagodon rhomboides. Taxonomy (NCBI): domain Eukaryota; kingdom Metazoa; phylum Chordata; class Actinopteri; order Spariformes; family Sparidae; genus Lagodon; species Lagodon rhomboides. Next base: position 14,100 of record JBBNBP010000300.1, read on the forward strand.
AAACCGAAGAGTAAAAAACTCTTGTTTGTGTTTTTATTTATTGTTTAATATCAAATATAAATGTTAATTATGAGTCGAACACTTGAAGGTTTGTTCGTAGCACCGAATCTTTGGTCAGACTGTCATCAGATTTTTCCCCACTCAGTTCCAACTTCACACATGAAAAGGAAACGTATGAAAATAGTAAAAGATACATTTTTTTGCCAGGCTTGGCCCACCCAGAAAAAAAAAATCAGAATCTTTAGGAAAATAAATTTGAATATTTTCACTTCTAGAAGATGTTTTTCCTCTTATCAGATCGTTTCCCCACTCAGTACTGGTTCCACACATGAAAAGGGAACGTATGAAAATAAAAAATATATTTTTTTTTTGCCAGGCTTCGCCCACCTAAAGAAAAAAAAAATCTGAATTTTCAGGAAAATAAATCTGAATATTTTTGCTTCGAGAAGATGTTTTTCCTCCTATCAGATCGTTTCCCCACTCAGTACCAGTTCCACACATGAAAACGGAACGTATGAAAATAAATTTTTTTATTTTTTTTTGCCAGGCTTCGCCCACCTAGAAAAAAAAATCTGAATTTTTAGTAAAAGTAATTTGAATATTTTCACTTCTAGAAGATGTTTTTCCTCCTATCAGATCGTTTCCCCACTCAGTACCAGTTCCACACATGAAAAGGAAACGTATGAAAATAAAAAATATATTTTTTTTTTGCCAGGCTTCGCCCACCTAGAAAAAAAAAATCTGAATTTTCAGGAAAATAAATCTGAATATTTTTGCTTCTAGAAGATGTTTTTCCTCCTATCAGATCGTTTCCCCACTCAGTACCAGTTCCACACATGAAAAGGAAAAATATGAAAATCATTTTTTTTTTTTTTTTGCCAGGCTTCGCCCACCTAGAAAAAAAAAATCTGAATTTTTAGGAAAATCTGAATATTTTCGTTTCAAGAAGATGTTTTTCCCCTATCAGATCGTTTCCCCACTCAGTACCAGTTCCACACATGAAAAGGGAATGTATGAAAATAACATTTTTTTTTTTTTTTTTTTTTGCCAGGCTTCGCCCACCTAGAAATAAAAAATCTGAATATTTAGGAAAATAAATTTGAATATTTTCACTTCTAGAAGACATTTCTCCTCCTATCAGATCGTTTCCCCACTCAGTACTAGTTCCACACATGAAAAGGAAACGTATGAAAATATAAAATATCTATTTTTTTTTGCCAGGCTTCGCCCACCTAGAAAAAAACCAACTGATATTTAGGAAAATAAATCTGAATATTTTCATTTTGAGAAGATTTTTTCCCTTTATCAGATCGTTTCCCCACTCAGTACCAGTTCCACACATGAAAAGGAAAAATATGAAAATAAAAATACAATTTTTTTTTGTCAGGCTTCGCCCACCTAGAAAAAAAAAATCTGAATTTTAAGGAAAATAAATCTGAATATTTTTGCTTCTAGAAGATGTTTTTCCTCCTATCAGGTCGTTTCCCCACTCATTACCAGTTCCACACATGAAAAGGAAAAATATGAAAATAAAGATATTTTTTTTTTTGCCAGGCTTCGCCCAATTAGAAAAAAAAAATCTGTAATTTAGGAAAATAAATCTGAATATTTTCATTTCGAGAAGATTTTTTCCCTTTATCAAATCGTTTCCCCACTCAGTACCAGTTCCACACATGAAAAGGAAACGTATGAAAATAAAAATATATATTTTTTTTTGCCAGGCTTCGCCCACCTAGAAAAAAAAATCTGAAATTTAGGAAAATAAATCTGAATATTTTTAATTTCGAGAGAGATTTTTTCCCTTTATCAGATCGTTTCCCCACTCAGTACTAGTTCCACACATGAAAAGGAAACGTATGAAAATAAAAATATATATTTTTTTTTGCCAGGCTTCGCCCACCTAAAAAAAAAAATCTGAAATTTAGGAAAATAAATCTGAATATTTTTAATTTCGAGAAGATTTTTTCCCTTTATCAGATCGTTTCCCCACTCAGTACCAGTTCCACACATGAAAAGGAAACGTATGAAAATAAAAAATATTTTTTTTTTTGCCAGGCTTCGCCCACCTAGAAAAAAAAAATCTGAATTTTCAGGAAAATAAATCTGAATATTTTTACTTCTAGAAGATGTTTTTCCTCCTATCAGATCATTTCCCCACTCAGTACCAGTTCCACACATGAAAAGGAAAAATATGAAAATAATTTTTTTTTTTTTTTTTTTTGCCAGGCTTCGCCCACCTAGAAAAAAAAAATCTGAATTTTTAGGAAAATCTGAATATTTTCGTTTCAAGAAGATGTTTTTCCTCTATCAGATCGTTTCCCCACTCAGTACCAGTTCCACACATGAAAAGGAAACGTATGAAAATAAAAAATATCTATTTTTTTTTTCCCAGGCTTACGCCCACCTAGAAAAAAAAATCTGAATTTTCAGGAAAATAAATCTGAATATTTTTGCTTCGAGAAGATGTTTTCCCACCTATCAGATCGTTTACCCACTCAGTACTAGTTCCACACATGAAAAGGGAACGTATGAAAATAATTTTTTTTTTTTTTTTTTGCTAGGCTTCACCCACCTAGAAAAAAAAAAATCTAAATTTTTAGGAAAAGTAATTTGAATATTTTCACTTCTAGAAGATGTTTTTCCTCCTATCAGATCGTTTCCCCACTCAGTACCAGTTCCACACATGAAAAGGGAACGTATGAAAATAACATTTTTTTTTTTTTTTTTTGCCAGGCTTCACCCACCTAGAAAAAAAAAATCTGAATATTTAGGAAAATAAATTTGAATATTTTCACTTCTAGAAGACATTTCTCCTCCTATCAGATCGTTTCCCCACTCAGAACTAGTTCCACACATGAAAAGGGAACGTATGAAAATATAAAATATCTATTTTTTTTTTGCCAGGCTTCGCCCACCTAGAAAAAGAACAACTGATATTTAGGAAAATAAATCTGAATATTTTCATTTCGAGAAGATTTTTTCCCTTTATCAGATCGTTTCCCCACTCAGTACCAGTTCCACACATGAAAAGGAAAAACATGAAAATAAAAATACAATTTTTTTTTGCCAGGCTTCGCCCACCTAGAAAAAAAAAAAAAGAATTTTCAGGAAAATAAATCTGAATATTTTTGCTTCTAGAAGATGTTTTTCCTCCTATCAGGTCGTTTCCCCACTCAGTACCAGTTCCACACATGAAAAGGGAACGTATGAAAATATAAAATATCTATTTTTTTTGCCAGGCTTCGCCCACCTAGAAAAAAAAAATCTGAATTTTCAGGAAAATAAATCTGAATATTTTCACTTCTAGAAGATGTTTTTCCTCCTATCAGATCATTTCCCCACTCAATACCAGTTCCACACATGAAAAGGAAAAATATGAAAATCATTTTTTTTTTTTTTTTTGCCAGGCTTCGCCCACCTAGACAAAAAAAATCTGAATTTTTAGGAAAATCTGAATATTTTCGTTTCAAGAAGATGTTTTTCCCCTATCAGATCGTTTCCCCACTCAGTACCAGTTCCACACATGAAAAGGGAACGTATGAAAATAACATTTTTTTTTTTTTTTTTTTGCCAGGCTTCACCCACCTAGAAATAAAAAATCTGAATATTTAGGAAAATAAATTTGAATATTTTCACTTCTAGAAGACATTTCTCCTCCTATCAGATCGTTTCCCCACTCAGTACTAGTTCCACACATGAAAAGGGAACGTATGAAAATATAAAATATCTATTTTTTTTTGCCAGGCTTCGCCCACCTAGAAAAAAAACAACTGATATTTAGGAAAATAAATCTGAATATTTTCATTTTGAGAAGATTTTTTCCCTTTATCAGATCGTTTCCCCACTCAGTACCAGTTCCACACATGAAAAGGAAAAATATGAAAATAAAAATACAATTTTTTTTTGCCAGGCTTCGCCCACCTAGAAAAAAAAATCTGAATTTTCAGGAAAATAAATCTGAATATTTTTGCTTCTACAAGATGTTTTTCCTCCTATCAGGTCGTTTCCCCACTCATTACCAGTTCCACACATGAAAAGGAAAAATATGAAAATACATTTTTTTTTTTTTTTGCCAGGCTTCGCCCAATTAGAAAAAAAAAATCTGTAATTTAGGAAAATAAATCTGAATATTTTCATTTTGAGAAGATTTTTTCCCTTTATCAAATCGTTTCCCCACTCAGTACCAGTTCCACACATGAAAAGGAAAAATATGAAAATAAAAATATATATTTTTTTTTGCCAGGCTTCGCCCACCTAGAAAAAAAAAATCTGAATTTTCAGGAAAATAAATCTGAATATTTTCACTTCTAGAAGATGTTTTTCCTCCTATCAGATCGTTTCCCCACTCAGTACCAGTTCCACACATGAAAAGGAAAAATATGAAAATAATTTTTTTTTTTTTTTTTTGCCAGGCTTCGCCCACCTAGAAAAAAAAAATCAGAATTTTTAGGAAAATAAATCTGAATATTTTCGTTTCAAGATGTTTTTCCCCTATCAGATCGTTTCCCCACTCAGTACCAGTTCCACACATGAAAAGGGAACGTATGAAAATAACATTTTTTTTTTTTTTTTTTTTGCCAGGCTTCACCCACCTAGAAAAAAAAATCTGAATTTTTAGTAAAAGTAATTTGAATATTTTCACTTCTAGAAGATGTTTTTCCTCCTATCAGATCGTTTCCCCACTCAGTACCAGTTCCACACATGAAAAGGGAACGTATGAAAATATAAAATATCTATTTTTTTTTGCCAGGCTTCGCCCACCTAGAAAAAAAACATCTGTAATTTAGGAAAATAAATCTGAATATTTTCATTTCGAGAAGATTTTTTCCCTTTATCAGATCATTTCCCCACTCAGTACCAGTTCCACACATGAAAAGGAAAAATATGAAAATAAAAATATAATTTTTTTTTGCCAGGCTTCGCCCACCTAGAAAAAAAAAATCTGAAATTTTGGAAAATAAATCTGAATATTTTTGCTTCTAGAAGATGTTTTTCCTCCTATCAGATCATTTCCCCACTCAGTACCAGTTCCACACATGAAAAGGAAAAATATGAAAATAAAAATATAATTTTTTTTTTTGCCAGGCTTCGCCCACCTAGAAAAAAAAAATCTGAAATTTAGGAAAATAAATCTGAATATTTTTAATTTCGAGAAGATTTTTTCCCTTTATCAGATCGTTTCCCCACTCAGTACCAGTTCCACACATGAAAAGGGAACGTATGAAAATAAAAAGTATATTTTTTTTTGCCAGGCTTCGCCCACCTAGAAAAAAAAATCTGAATTTTCAGGAAAATAAATCTGAATATTTTCACTTCTAGAAGATGTTTTTCCTCCTATCAGATCATTTCCCCACTCAGTACCAGTTCCACACATGAAAAGGAAAAATATGAAAATAATTTTTTTTTTTTTTTTTGCCAGGCTTCGCCCACCTAGAAAAAAAAAATCAGAATTTTTAGGAAAATCTGAATATTTTCGTTTCAAGAAGATGTTTTTCCCCTATCAGATCATTTCCCCACTCAGTACCAGTTCCACACATATAAAGGAAACGTATGAAAATAAAAAATATCTATTTTTTTTTCCCAGGCTTCGCCCACCTAGAAAAAAAAAATCTGAAATTTTGGAAAATAAATCTGAATATGTTCGTTTCAAGAAGATGTTTTTCCTCCTATCAGATCGTTTCCCCACTCAGTACCAGTTCCACACATGAAAAGGAAAAATATGAAAATAAAAATATATATTTTTTTTTGCCAGGCTTCGCCCACCTAGAAAAAAAAAATCTGAATTTTCAGGAAAATAAATCTGAATATTTTCACTTCTAGAAGATGTTTTTCCTCCTATCAGATCGTTTCCCCACTCAGTACCAGTTCCACACATGAAAAGGAAAAATATGAAAATAATATTTTTTTTTTTTTTTTGCCAGGCTTCGCCCACCTAGAAAAAAAAAATCAGAATTTTTAGGAAAATCTGAATATTTTCGTTTCAAGAAGATGTTTTTCCCCTATCAGATCATTTCCCCACTCAGTACCAGTTCCACACATGAAAAGGAAACGTATGAAAATAAAAAATATCTATTTTTTTTTTCCCAGGCTTCGCCCACCTAGAAAAAAAAAATCTGAAATTTTGGAAAATAAATCTGAATATGTTCGTTTCAAGAAGATGTTTTTCCTCCTATCAGATCGTTTCCCCACTCAGTACCAGTTCCACACATGAAAAGGAAACGTATGAAAATAAAAAATATCTATTTTTTTTTCCCCAGGCTTCGCCCACCTAGAAAAAAAAAATCTGAATTTTCAGGAAAATAAATCTGAATATTTTTGCTTCTAGAAGATGTTTTTCCTCCTATCAGATCATTTCCCCACTCAGTACCAGTTCCACACATGAAAAGGAAAAATATGAAAATATATATATATTTTTTTTTTTTGCCAGGCTTCGCCCACCTAGAAAAAAAAAATCAGAATTTTTAGGAAAATTTGAATATTTTCGTTTCAAGAAGATGTTTTTCCCCTATCAGATCGTTTCCCCACTCAGTACCAGTTCCACACATGAAAAGGAAACGTATGAAAATAAAAAATATCTATTTTTTTTTTCCCAGGCTTCGCCCACCTAGAAAAAAAAAAATCTGAAATTTTGGAAAATAAATCTGAATATGTTCGTTTCAAGAAGATGTTTTTCCTCCTATCAGATCGTTTCCCCACTCAGTACCAGTTCCACACATGAAAAGGAAACGTATGAAAATAAAAAATATCTATTTTTTTTTCCCAGGCTTCGCCCACCTAGAAAAAAAAAATCTGAATTTTAGGAAAATAAATCTGAATATTTTTAATTTCGAGAAGATTTTTTCCCTTTATCAGATCGTTTCCCCACTCAGTACCAGTTCCACACATGAAAAGGAAACGTATGAAAATAAAAAGTATATTTTTTTTTGCCAGGCTTCGCCCACCTAGAAAAAAAAAATCAGAATTTTTAGGAAAATTTGAATATTTTCGTTTCAAGAAGATGTTTTTCCCCTATCAGATCGTTTCCCCACTCAGTACCAGTTCCACACATGAAAAGGAAACGTATGAAAATAAAAAATATCTATTTTTTTTTTCCCAGGCTTCGCCCACCTAGAAAAAAAAAATCTGAAATTTTGGAAAATAAATCTGAATATTTTCGTTTCGAGAAGATGTTTTTCCTCCTATCAGATCGTTTCCCCACTCAGTACCAGTTCCACACATGAAAAGGAAAAATATGAAAATAAAAATATATTTTTTTTTTTTGCCAGGCTTCGCCCACCTAGAAAAAAAAAATCTGAATTTTCAGGAAAATAAATCTGAATATTTTTGCTTCTAGAAGATGTTTTTCCTCCTATCAGATCGTTTCCCCACTCAGTACCAGTTCCACACATGAAAAGGAAAAATATGAAAATAATTTTTTTTTTTTTTTTTGCCAGGCTTCGCCCACCTAGAAAAAAAAAATCAGAATTTTTAGGAAAATAAATCTGAATATTTTCGTTTCAAGATGTTTTTCCCCTATCAGATCGTTTCCCCACTCAGTACCAGTTCCACACATGAAAAGGGAACGTATGAAAATAACATTTTTTTTTTTTTTTTTTTTGCCAGGCTTCACCCACCTAGAAAAAAAAAATCTGAATATTTAGGAAAATAAATTTGAATATTTTCACTTCTCGAAGACATTTCTCCTCCTATCAGATCGTTTCCCCACTCAGTACTAGTTCCACACATGAAAAGGGAACGTATGAAAATATAAAATACCTATTTTTTTTTGCCAGGCTTCGCCCACCTAGAAAATAAAACAACTGATATTTAGGAAAATAAATCTGAATATTTTCATTTCGAGAAGATTTTTTCCCTTTATCAGATCGTTTCCCCACTCAGTACCAGTTCCACACATGAAAAGGAAAAATATGAAAATAAAAATACAATTTTTTTTTGCCAGGCTTCGCCCACCTAGAAAAAAAAAATCTGAATTTTCAGGAAAATAAATCTGAATATTTTTGCTTCTACAAGATGTTTTTCCTCCTATCAGGTCGTTTCCCCACTCATTACCAGTTCCACACATGAAAAGGAAAAATATGAAAATAAAAATATTTTTTTTTTTGCCAGGCTTCGCCCAATTAGAAAAAAAAAATCTGTAATTTAGGAAAATAAATCTGAATATTTTCATTTCGAGAAGATTTTTTCCCTTTATCAGATCGTTTCCCCACTCAGTACCAGTTCCACACATGAAAAGGAAAAATATGAAAATAAAAATATATATATTTTTTCCCCAGGCTTCGCCCACCTAGAAAAAAAAAATCTGAAATTTAGGAAAATAAATCTGAATATTTTTAATTTCGAGAAGATTTTTTCCCTTTATCAGATCGTTTCCCCACTCAGTACCAGTTCCACACATGAAAAGGAAACGTATGAAAATAAAAAGTATATTTTTTTTTGCCAGGCTTCGCCCACCTAGAAAAAAAAAATCAGAATTTTTAGGAAAATTTGAATATTTTCGTTTCAAGAAGATGTTTTTCCCCTATCAGATCGTTTCCCCACTCAGTACCAGTTCCACACATGAAAAGGAAACGTATGAAAATAAAAATATCTATTTTTTTTTTTCCCAGGCTTCGCCCACCTGAGAAAAAAAAAATCTGAAATTTTAGGAAAATTTGAATATTTTCGTTTCAAGAAGATGTTTTTCCCCTATCAGATCGTTTCCCCACTCAGTACCAGTTCCACACATGAAAAGGAAACGTATGAAAATAAAAAATATCTATTTTTTTTTTTCCCAGGCTTCGCCCACCTAGAAAAAAAAAAATCTGAAATTTTGGAAAATAAATCTGAATATTTTCGTTTCGAGAAGATGTTTTTCCTCCTATCAGATCGTTTCCCCACTCAGTACCAGTTCCACACATGAAAAGGAAAAATATGAAAATAAAAATATATTTTTTTTTTTGCCAGGCTTCGCCCACCTAGAAAAAAAAAATCTGAAATTTAGGAAAATAAATCTGAATATTTTTAATTTTGAGAAGATTTTTTCCCTTTATCAGATCGTTTCCCCACTCAGTACCAGTTCCACACATGAAAAGGAAACGTATGAAAATATATATTTTTTTTTGCCAGGCTTCGCCCACCTAGAAAAAAGAAAATCTGAATTTTCAGGAAAATAAATCTGAATATTTTCACTTCTAGAAGATGTTTTTCCTCCTATCAGATCATTTCCCCACTCAGTACCAGTTCCACACATGAAAAGGAAAAATATGAAAATAATTTTTTTTTTTTTTTTTTGCCAGGCTTCGCCCACCTAGAAAAAAAAAATCAGAATTTTTAGGAAAATCTGAATATTTTCGTTTCAAAAAGATGTTTTTCCCCTATCAGATCATTTCCCCACTCAGTACCAGTTCCACACATGAAAAGGAAACGTATGAAAATAAAAAATATCTATTTTTTTTTTCCCAGGCTTCGCCCACCTAGAAAAAAAAAAATCTGAAATTTTGGAAAATAAATCTGAATATGTTCGTTTCAAGAAGATGTTTTTCCTCCTATCAGATCGTTTCCCCACTCAGTACCAGTTCCACACATGAAAAGGAAACGTATGAAAATAAAAAATATCTATTTTTTTTTCCCCAGGCTTCGCCCACCTAGAAAAAAAAAATCTGAATTTTAGGAAAATAAATCTGAATATTTTTAATTTCGAGAAGATTTTTTCCCTTTATCAGATCGTTTCCCCACTCAGTACCAGTTCCACACATGAAAAGGAAACGTATGAAAATAAAAAGTATATTTTTTTTTGCCAGGCTTCGCCCACCTAGAAAAAAAAAATCTGAATTTTCAGGAAAATAAATCTGAATATTTTCACTTCTAGAAGATGTTTTTCCTCCTATCAGATCGTTTCCCCACTCAGTACCAGTTCCACACATGAAAAGGAAAAATATGAAAATAATTTTTTTTTTTTTTTTGCCAGGCTTCGCCCACCTAGAAAAAAAAAATCAGAATTTTTAGGAAAATCTGAATATTTTCGTTTCAAGAAGATGTTTTTCCCCTATCAGATCATTTCCCCACTCAGTACCAGTTCCACACATGAAAAGGAAACGTATGAAAATAAAAAATATCTATTTTTTTTTTCCCAGGCTTCGCCCACCTAGAAAAAAAAAATCTGAAATTTTGGAAAATAAATCTGAATATGTTCGTTTCAAGAAGATGTTTTTCCTCCTATCAGATCGTTTCCCCACTCAGTACCAGTTCCACACATGAAAAGGAAACGTATGAAAATAAAAAATATCTATTTTTTTTCCCCAGGCTTCGCCCACCTAGAAAAAAAAAATCTGAATTTTAGGAAAATAAATCTGAATATTTTTAATTTCGAGAAGATTTTTTCCCTTTATCAGATCGTTTCCCCACTCAGTACCAGTTCCACACATGAAAAGGAAACGTATGAAAATAAAAAGTATATTTTTTTTTGCCAGGCTTCGCCCACCTAGAAAAAAAAAATCTGAATTTTCAGGAAAATAAATCTGAATATTTTCACTTCTAGAAGATGTTTTTCCTCCTATCAGATCATTTCCCCACTCAGTACCAGTTCCACACATGAAAAGGAAAAATATGAAAATATATATATATATTTTTTTTTTGCCAGGCTTCGCCCACCTAGAAAAAAAAAATCAGAATTTTTAGGAAAATTTGAATATTTTCGTTTCAAGAAGATGTTTTTCCCCTATCAGATCGTTTCCCCACTCAGTACCAGTTCCACACATGAAAAGGAAACGTATGAAAATAAAAAATATCTATTTTTTTTTTTCCCAGGCTTCGCCCACCTAGAAAAAAAAAATCTGAAATTTTGGAAAATAAATCTGAATATTTTCGTTTCGAGAAGATGTTTTTCCTCCTATCAAATCGTTTCCCCACTCAGAACCAGTTCCACACATGAAAAGGAAAAATATGAAAATAGAAATATATTTTTTTTTTTTGCCAGGCTTCGCCCACCTAGAAAAAAAAAATCTGAAATTTAGGAAAATAAATCTGAATATTTTTAATTTCGAGAAGATTTTTTCCCTTTATCAGATCGTTTCCCCACTCAGTACCAGTTCCACACATGAAAAGGAAACGTATGAAAATAAAAAGTATATTTTTTTTTGCCAGGCTTCGCCCACCTAGAAAAAAAAAATCTGAATTTTCAGGAAAATAAATCTGAATATTTTCACTTCTAGAAGATGTTTTTCCTCCTATCAGATCATTTCCCCACTCAGTACCAGTTCCATACATGAAAAGGAAAAATATGAAAATAATTTTTTTTTTTTTTTTTTGCCAGGCTTCGCCCACCTAGAAAAAAAAAATCTGAATTTTTAGGAAAATCTGAATATTTTCGTTTCAAGAAGATGTTTTTCCCCTATCAGATCATTTCCCCACTCAGTACCAGTTCCACACATGAAAAGGAAACGTATGAAAATAAAAAATATCTATTTTTTTTTCCCAGGCTTCGCCCACCTAGAAAAAAAAAAATCTGAAATTTTGGAAAATAAATCTGAATATGTTCGTTTCAAGAAGATGTTTTTCCTCCTATCAGATCGTTTCCCCACTCAGTACCAGTTCCACACATGAAAAGGAAACGTATGAAAATAAAAAATATCTATTTTTTTTTCCCCAGGCTTCGCCCACCTAGAAAAAAAAAATCTGAATTTTAGGAAAATAAATCTGAATATTTTTAATTTCGAGAAGATTTTTTCCCTTTATCAGATCGTTTCCCCACTCAGTACCAGTTCCACACATGAAAAGGAAACGTATGAAAATAAAAAGTATATTTTTTTTTGCCAGGCTTCGCCCACCTAGAAAAAAAAAATCTGAATTTTCAGGAAAATAAATCTGAATATTTTCACTTCTAGAATATGTTTTTCCTCCTATCAGATCATTTCCCCACTCAGTACCAGTTCCACACATGAAAAGGAAAAATATGAAAATATATATATATATTTTTTTTTTGCCAGGCTTCGCCCACCTAGAAAAAAAAAATCAGAATTTTTAGGAAAATTTGAATATTTTCGTTTCAAGAAGATGTTTTTCCCCTATCAGATCGTTTCCCCACTCAGTACCAGTTCCACACATGAAAAGGAAAAATATGAAAATATATATATATATTTTTTTTTTGCCAGGCTTCGCCCACCTAGAAAAAAAAAATCAGAATTTTTAGGAAAATTTGAATATTTTCGTTTCAAGAAGATGTTTTTCCCCTATCAGATCGTTTCCCCACTCAGTACCAGTTCCACACATGAAAAGGAAACGTATGAAAATAAAAAATATCTATTTTTTTTTTCCCAGGCTTCGCCCACCTAGAAAAAAAAAAATCTGAAATTTTGGAAAATAAATCTGAATATGTTCGTTTCAAGAAGATGTTTTTCCTCCTATCAGATCGTTTCCCCACTCAGTACCAGTTCCACACATGAAAAGGAAACGTATGAAAATAAAAAATATCTATTTTTTTTTCCCAGGCTTCGCCCACCTAGAAAAAAAAAATCTGAATTTTAGGAAAATAAATCTGAATATTTTTAATTTCGAGAAGATTTTTTCCCTTTATCAGATCGTTTCCCCACTCAGTACCAGTTCCACACATGAAAAGGAAACGTATGAAAATAAAAAGTATATTTTTTTTTGCCAGGCTTCGCCCACCTAGAAAAAAAAAATCAGAATTTTTAGGAAAATTTGAATATTTTCGTTTCAAGAAGATGTTTTTCCCCTATCAGATCGTTTCCCCACTCAGTACCAGTTCCACACATGAAAAGGAAACGTATGAAAATAAAAAATATCTATTTTTTTTTTCCCAGGCTTCGCCCACCTGAGAAAAAAAAAATCTGAAATTTTGGAAAATAAATCTGAATATTTTCGTTTCGAGAAGATGTTTTTCCTCCTATCAGATCGTTTCCCCACTCAGTACCAGTTCCACACATGAAAAGGAAAAATATGAAAATAAAAATATATTTTTTTTTTTTGCCAGGCTTCGCCCACCTAGAAAAAAAAAATCTGAATTTTCAGGAAAATAAATCTGAATATTTTCACTTCTAGAAGATGTTTTTCCTCCTATCAGATCGTTTCCCCACTCAGTACCAGTTCCACACATGAAAAGGAAAAATATGAAAATAATTTTTTTTTTTTTTTTTTGCCAGGCTTCGCCCACCTAGAAAAAAAAAATCAGAATTTTTAGGAAAATAAATCTGAATATTTTCGTTTCAAGATGTTTTTCCCCTATCAGATCGTTTCCCCACTCAGTACCAGTTCCACACATGAAAAGGGAACGTATGAAAATAACATTTTTTTTTTTTTTTTTTTGCCAGGCTTCACCCACCTAGAAAAAAAAAATCTGAATATTTAGGAAAATAAATTTGAATATTTTCACTTCTCGAAGACATTTCTCCTCCTATCAGATCGTTTCCCCACTCAGTACTAGTTCCACACATGAAAAGGGAACGTATGAAAATATAAAATACCTATTTTTTTTTGCCAGGCTTCGCCCACCTAGAAAATAAAACAACTGATATTTAGGAAAATAAATCTGAATATTTTCATTTCGAGAAGATTTTTTCCCTTTATCAGATCGTTTCCCCACTCAGTACCAGTTCCACACATGAAAAGGAAAAATATGAAAATAAAAATACAATTTTTTTTTGCCAGGCTTCGCCCACCTAGAAAAAAAAAATCTGAATTTTCAGGAAAATAAATCTGAATATTTTTGCTTCTACAAGATGTTTTTCCTCCTATCAGGTCGTTTCCCCACTCATTACCAGTTCCACACATGAAAAGGAAAAATATGAAAATAAAAATATTTTTTTTTTTGCCAGGCTTCGCCCAATTAGAAAAAAAAAATCTGTAATTTAGGAAAATAAATCTGAATATTTTCATTTCGAGAAGATTTTTTCCCTTTATCAGATCGTTTCCCCACTCAGTACCAGTTCCACACATGAAAAGGAAAAATATGAAAATAAAAATATATATATTTTTTTCCCCAGGCTTCGCCCACCTAGAAAAAAAAAATCTGAAATTTAGGAAAATAAATCTGAATATTTTTAATTTCGAGAAGATTTTTTCCCTTTATCAGATCGTTTCCCCACTCAGTACCAGTTCCACACATGAAAAGGAAACGTATGAAAATAAAAAGTATATTTTTTTTTGCCAGGCTTCGCCCACCTAGAAAAAAAAAATCAGAATTTTTAGGAAAATTTGAATATTTTCGTTTCAAGAAGATGTTTTTCCCCTATCAGATCGTTTCCCCACTCAGTACCAGTTCCACACATGAAAAGGAAACGTATGAAAATAAAAATATCTATTTTTTTTTTTTCCCAGGCTTCGCCCACCTAGAAAAAAAAAATCTGAAATTTTAGGAAAATTTGAATATTTTCGTTTCAAGAAGATGTTTTTCCCCTATCAGATCGTTTCCCCACTCAGTACCAGTTCCACACATGAAAAGGAAACGTATGAAAATAAAAAATATCTATTTTTTTTTTTCCCAGGCTTCGCCCACCTAGAAAAAAAAAAATCTGAAATTTTGGAAAATAAATCTGAATATTTTCGTTTCGAGAAGATGTTTTTCCTCCTATCAGATCGTTTCCCCACTCAGTACCAGTTCCACACATGAAAAGGAAAAATATGAAAATAAAAATATATTTTTTTTTTTGCCAGGCTTCGCCCACCTAGAAAAAAAAATCTGAAATTTAGGAAAATAAATCTGAATATTTTTAATTTCGAGAAGATTTTTTCCCTTTATCAGATCGTTTCCCCACTCAGTACCAGTTCCACACATGAAAAGGAAACGTATGAAAATAAAAAGTATATTTTTTTTTGCCAGGCTTCGCCCACCTAGAAAAAAGAAAATCTGAATTTTCAGGAAAATAAATCTGAATATTTTCACTTCTAGAAGATGTTTTTCCTCCTATCAGATCATTTCCCCACTCAGTACCAGTTCCACACATGAAAAGGAAAAATATGAAAATAATTTTTTTTTTTTTTTTTTGCCAGGCTTCGCCCACCTAGAAAAAAAAAATCAGAATTTTTAGGAAAATCTGAATATTTTCGTTTCAAAAAGATGTTTTTCCCCTATCAGATCATTTCCCCACTCAGTACCAGTTCCACACATGAAAAGGAAACGTATGAAAATAAAAAATATCTATTTTTTTTTTCCCAGGCTTCGCCCACCTAGAAAAAAAAAATCTGAAATTTTGGAAAATAAATCTGAATATGTTCGTTTCAAGAAGATGTTTTTCCTCCTATCAGATCGTTTCCCCACTCAGTACCAGTTCCACACATGAAAAGGAAACGTATGAAAATAAAAAATATCTATTTTTTTTTCCCCAGGCTTCGCCCACCTAGAAAAAAAAAATCTGAATTTTAGGAAAATAAATCTGAATATTTTTAATTTCGAGAAGATTTTTTCCCTTTATCAGATCGTTTCCCCACTCAGTACCAGTTCCACACATGAAAAGGAAACGTATGAAAATAAAAAGTATATTTTTTTTTGCCAGGCTTCGCCCACCTAGAAAAAAAAAATCTGAATTTTCAGGAAAATAAATCTGAATATTTTCACTTCTAGAAGATGTTTTTCCTCCTATCAGATCGTTTCCCCACTCAGTACCAGTTCCACACATGAAAAGGAAAAATATGAAAATAATTTTTTTTTTTTTTTTGCCAGGCTTCGCCCACCTAGAAAAAAAAAATCAGAATTTTTAGGAAAATCTGAATATTTTCGTTTCAAGAAGATGTTTTTCCCCTATCAGATCATTTCCCCACTCAGTACCAGTTCCACACATGAAAAGGAAACGTATGAAAATAAAAAATATCTATTTTTTTTTTCCCAGGCTTCGCCCACCTAGAAAAAAAAAATCTGAAATTTTGGAAAATAAATCTGAATATGTTCGTTTCAAGAAGATGTTTTTCCTCCTATCAGATCGTTTCCCCACTCAGTACCAGTTCCACACATGAAAAGGAAACGTATGAAAATAAAAAATATCTATTTTTTTTTCCCCAGGCTTCGCCCACCTAGAAAAAAAAAATCTGAATTTTAGGAAAATAAATCTGAATATTTTTAATTTCGAGAAGATTTTTTCCCTTTATCAGATCGTTTCCCCACTCAGTACCAGTTCCACACATGAAAAGGAAACGTATGAAAATAAAAAGTATATTTTTTTTTGCCAGGCTTCGCCCACCTAGAAAAAAAAAATCTGAATTTTCAGGAAAATAAATCTGAATATTTTCACTTCTAGAAGATGTTTTTCCTCCTATCAGATCATTTCCCCACTCAGTACCAGTTCCACACATGAAAAGGAAAAATATGAAAATATATATATATATTTTTTTTTTGCCAGGCTTCGCCCACCTAGAAAAAAAAAATCAGAATTTTTAGGAAAATTTGAATATTTTCGTTTCAAGAAGATGTTTTTCCCCTATCAGATCGTTTCCCCACTCAGTACCAGTTCCACACATGAAAAGGAAACGTATGAAAATAAAAAATATCTATTTTTTTTTTTCCCAGGCTTCGCCCACCTAGAAAAAAAAAAATCTGAAATTTTGGAAAATAAATCTGAATATTTTCGTTTCGAGAAGATGTTTTTCCTCCTATCAAATCGTTTCCCCACTCAGAACCAGTTCCACACATGAAAAGGAAAAATATGAAAATAGAAATATATTTTTTTTTTTTGCCAGGCTTCGCCCACCTAGAAAAAAAAAATCTGAAATTTAGGAAAATAAATCTGAATATTTTTAATTTCGAGAAGATTTTTTCCCTTTATCAGATCGTTTCCCCACTCAGTACCAGTTCCACACATGAAAAGGAAACGTATGAAAATAAAAAGTATATTTTTTTTTGCCAGGCTTCGCCCACCTAGAAAAAAAAAATCTGAATTTTCAGGAAAATAAATCTGAATATTTTCACTTCTAGAAGATGTTTTTCCTCCTATCAGATCATTTCCCCACTCAGTACCAGTTCCATACATGAAAAGGAAAAATATGAAAATAATTTTTTTTTTTTTTTTTTGCCAGGCTTCGCCCACCTAGAAAAAAAAAATCTGAATTTTTAGGAAAATCTGAATATTTTCGTTTCAAGAAGATGTTTTTCCCCTATCAGATCATTTCCCCACTCAGTACCAGTTCCACACATGAAAAGGAAACGTATGAAAATAAAAAATATCTATTTTTTTTTTCCCAGGCTTCGCCCACCTAGAAAAAAAAAAATCTGAAATTTTGGAAAATAAATCTGAATATGTTCGTTTCAAGAAGATGTTTTTCCTCCTATCAGATCGTTTCCCCACTCAGTACCAGTTCCACACATGAAAAGGAAACGTATGAAAATAAAAAATATCTATTTTTTTTTCCCCAGGCTTCGCCCACCTAGAAAAAAAAAATCTGAATTTTAGGAAAATAAATCTGAATATTTTTAATTTCGAGAAGATTTTTTCCCTTTATCAGATCGTTTCCCCACTCAGTACCAGTTCCACACATGAAAAGGAAACGTATGAAAATAAAAAGTATATTTTTTTTTGCCAGGCTTCGCCCACCTAGAAAAAAAAAATCTGAATTTTCAGGAAAATAAATCTGAATATTTTCACTTCTAGAATATGTTTTTCCTCCTATCAGATCATTTCCCCACTCAGTACCAGTTCCACACATGAAAAGGAAAAATATGAAAATATATATATATATTTTTTTTTTGCCAGGCTTCGCCCACCTAGAAAAAAAAAATCAGAATTTTTAGGAAAATTTGAATATTTTCGTTTCAAGAAGATGTTTTTCCCCTATCAGATCGTTTCCCCACTCAGTACCAGTTCCACACATGAAAAGGAAAAATATGAAAATATATATATATATTTTTTTTTTGCCAGGCTTCGCCCACCTAGAAAAAAAAAATCAGAATTTTTAGGAAAATTTGAATATTTTCGTTTCAAGAAGATGTTTTTCCCCTATCAGATCGTTTCCCCACTCAGTACCAGTTCCACACATGAAAAGGAAACGTATGAAAATAAAAAATATCTATTTTTTTTTTTCCCAGGCTTCGCCCACCTAGGAAAAAAAAAATCTGAAATTTTGGAAAATAAATCTGAATATTTTCGTTTCGAGAAGATGTTTTTCCTCCTATCAGATCGTTTCCCCACTCAGTACCAGTTCCACACATGAAAAGGAAAAATATGAAAATAAAAATATTTTTTTTTTTTTGCCAGGCTTCGCCCACCTAGAAAAAAAAAATCTGAAATTTAGGAAAATAAATCTGAATATTTTTAATTTCGAGAAGATTTTTTCCCTTTATCAGATCGTTTCCCCACTCAGTACCAGTTCCACACATGAAAAGGAAACGTATGAAAATAAAAAGTATATTTTTTTTTGCCAGGCTTCGCCCACCTAGAAAAAAAAAATCTGAATTTTCAGGAAAATAAATCTGAATATTTTCACTTCTAGAAGATGTTTTTCCTCCTATCAGATCATTTCCCCACTCAGTACCAGTTCCACACATGAAAAGGAAAAATATGAAAATATATATATATATTTTTTTTTTGCCAGGCTTCGCCCACCTAGAAAAAAAAAATCAGAATTTTTAGGAAAATTTGAATATTTTCGTTTCAAGAAGATGTTTTTCCCCTATCAGATCGTTTCCCCACTCAGTACCAGTTCCACACATGAAAAGGAAACGTATGAAAATAAAAAATATCTATTTTTTTTTTCCCAGGCTTCGCCCACCTAGAAAAAAAAAAAATCTGAAATTTTGGAAAATAAATCTGAATATTTTCGTTTCGAGAAGATGTTTTTCCTCCTATCAGATCGTTTCCCCACTCAGTACCAGTTCCACACATGAAAAGGAAAAATATGAAAATAAAAATATATTTTTTTTTTTTGCCAGGCTTCGCCCACCTAGAAAAAAAAAATCTGAATTTTTTCGCTTCAAGAATATGTTTTTCCCCTATCAGATCGTTTTTCTACTCAGTACCAGTTCCACACGTATGAAAAGGAAACGTATGAAAATATAACTAATAAATTTTTTTGCCAGGCTTCGCCCACCTAGAAAAAAAAATCAGAATTTTTGGAAAAAAAAATGTGAATCTTCAGACACGGTCAGCAAAGTGTCCAAATAACAGAGTCAAAACCCCTGAGACACAAGTTGCAACTGTCCTGGCTGAGTAGCTCACTGTGTAGAGACGCTGCCTTTGAGATTTGAGCTCGTGAGTTTGATCCTTGAGTCACTTTGGTTCTGGAAACTGGTCTGGTTTGAGTTTTGAAAGCTGAATTCCAAAAGAAAGAGTGAAAAGCATGTAGAGTCAGTGTTCATTCATCTGATCAGACAGCTCACGCTGTTAGAGGACTGCTCTGAGAGTCTTAAGTTGATGGTTCAATTCTTATGAGACTCAATGCATCCTAAAGTGAGACTGAAAGGTGCCCAGAGAAGATCTATCAATGTGAAGAGGATCTAATGTGAGTAATGACAATCTGGAAGAAGAATGTTTTTAAAAATATTTTCTAAAATTTCAGCCTTCAAAATTTAACCCAGGTCAGCTTTCTGTACCAGCACAACTCGAGGATCAAAGCCACAAGCTCAAATCTCAGGAACAGCGTCTCTACACACTGAGCTACTGATTCGGACAAGTGCAGCCTGTTTCTTGGAGGTTTTGACTCTGTCATTTGTCATTTGGACACTTTGCTGATCATGTTGTTGCTGATTCGAGCAGATGTTTTCCCCCCTTTCAGATTATTTCGCCACTCAGTACCAGTTCCACACATAAAAAGGAAATCTATAAAAATATATATATTTTTGTTTTGGCCAGGCTTCGCCCACCTAGAAAAAAAAAATCTGAATCTTCAGACACGGTCAGCAAAGTGTCCAAATAACAGAGTCAAAACCCCTAAGACACAAGTTGCAACTGTTCTGGCTGAGTAGCTCACTGTGTAGAGACGCTGCCTTTGAGATTTGAGCTTGTGGGTTTGATCCTTGAGTCACTTTGGTTCTGGAAACTAGTCTGGTTTGAGTTTTGAAAGCTGAATTCCAAAAGAAAGAGTGAAAAGCATGGAGAGTCAGTGTTCATCCATCTGATCAGACAGCTCACGCTGTTAGAGGACTGCTCTGAGAGTCTTAAGTTGATGGTTCAATTCTTACAAGACTCAATGCGTCCTAAAGTGAGACTGAAAGGTGCCCAGAGAAGATCTATCAATGTGAAGAGGATCTAATGTGAGTAATGACAATCTGGAAGAAGAATGTTTTTAAAAATATTTTCTAAAATTTCAGCCTACAAAATTTAGCCCAGGTCAGCTTTCTGTACCAGTGCAACTCAAGAATCAAACCCACGCGCTCAAATCTCAGGAGCAGCGTCTCTACACACTGAGCTATTGTTTCAGACAACTGTAGCTTGTTTCTTGGAGGTTTTGACTCTGTCATTTGTCATTTGGACACTTCACTGATCATGTTGTTGCTGATTCGAGCAGGTGTTTTCCCCCTTTCAGATTATTTCGCCACTCAGTACCAGTTCCACACATAAAAAGGAAATCTATAAAAAATATATATATATTTTTTTGGCCAGGCTTCGTCCACCTAGAAAAAAAAAATCTGAATTTTTAGGAAGAAAAATCTGAATTAATTTTCTTAAAGATGTTTTTCCTCCTATCAGATTGTTTCCCCACTCAGTACCAGTTCCACACATGAAAAGGAAATTTATTAAAATGAAAGAAAAATTAGATTTTTTTTGCCAGGCTTCGTCCACCTAGAAAAAAAAAATCTGAATTTTTAGGAAGAAAAATCTGAATTAATTTTCTTAAAGATGTTTTTCCTCCTATCAGATCGTTTCCCCACTCAGTACCAGTTCCACACATGAAAAGGAAATTTATTAAAAATAAAAAAATATATACATTTTTTTTTTGCCAGGCTTCGTCCACCTAGAAAAAAAGATCTGAATTTTCAGGAAAAGGAAATATTAATATTTTCACTTCTAGAAGATGTTTTTTCTCCTATCAGATCGTTTCCCCTCTCAGTACCAGTTCCACACATGAAAAGGAAACGTATAAAAATAAAAAAATTTTTTTTTTTTGCCAGACTTCGCCCACCTAGAAAAAAAAAATCAGAATTTTTAGGAAGAAAAATCTGAATTAATTTTCTTAAAGATGTTTTTCCTCATATCAGATTGTTTCCCCACTCAGTACCAGTTCCACACATAAAAAGGAAATCTATAAAAAAAAATATTTTTTTTTTTTGGCCAGGCTTTGTCCACCTAGAAAGAAAAATCAGATTTTTCATGAAAAGGAAATATTAATAATTGTTATTTTAGATGTTTTTCCACCTATCAGATCGTTTCCCCACTCAGTACCAGTTCTACACATGAAAAGGAAATTTATTAAAAATAAAAAAATACATACATTTTTTTTGCGAGGCTTCGTCCACCTAGAAAAAAAAGATCTGAATTTTCAGGAAAAGGAAATCTGAATATTTTCACTTCTAGAAGATGTTTTTCCTCCTATCAGATCGTTTCCCCACTCAGTACCAGTTCCACACATGAAAAGGAAATCTATTAAAATGAAAGAAAAATTAGAATTTTTTCTGCCAGGCTTCGTCCACCTAGAAAAAAAAGATCTGAATTTTCAGGAAAAGGAAATATTAATATTTTTTATTTTAGATGTTTTTCCTCATATCAGATTATTTCCCCACTCAGTACCAGTTCTACACATGAAAATGAAATGTATTAAAAATTAAAAAAAAAATTTTTTTTTTTTGCCAGGCTTCGTCCACCTAGAAAAAAAAGATCTGAATTTTCAGGGAAAGGAAATCTGAATATTTTCACTTCTAGAAGATGTTTTTTCTCCTATCAGATCGTTTCCCCACTCAGTACTAGTTCCACACATGAAAAGGAAACGTATGAAAATAATTTTTTTTTTTTTTTTGCCAGACTTCGCCCACCTAGAAAAAAAAAATCTGAATTTTTAGGAAGAAAAATCTGAATTAATTTTCTTAAAGATGTTTTTCCTCCTATCAGATTGTTTCCCCACTCAGTACCAGTTCCACACATGAAAAGGAAACGTATGAAAATGAAAGAAAAATTTGAATTTTTTTTGCCAGGCTTCGTCCACCTAGAAAAAAAAGATCTGAATTTTCAGGAAAAGGAAATCTGAATATTTTCACTTCTAGAAGAGGTTTTTCCACCTATCAGATCGTTTCCCCACTCAGTACCAGTTCCACACATGAAAAGGAAATGTATGAAAATGAAAGAAAAATTTGATTTTTTTGCCAGGCTTCGTCCACCTAGAAACAAAAAGATCTGAATTTTCAGGAAAAGGAAATCTGAATATTTTCACTTCTTAAAGATGTTTCTCCTCCTATCAGATTGTTTCCCCACTCAGAACCAGTTCTACACATGAAAAGGAAATTTATTAAAAATAAAAAAATACATACATTTTTTTTGCCAGGCTTCGTCCACCTAGAAAAAAAAAATCTGAATTTTTAGGAAGAAAAATCTGAATATTTTTGCTTCAGGAAGATGTTTTTTCTCCTATCAGATCGTTTCCCCACTCAGTACCAGTTACACACATGAAAAGGAAATCTATTAAAATGAAAGAAAAATTAGATTTTTTTTGCCAGGCTTCGTCCACCTAGAAAAAAAAAATCTGAATTTTTAGGAAGAAAAATCTGAATTAATTTTCTTAAAGATGTTTTTCCTCCTATCAGATTGTTTCCCCACTCAGCACCAGTTCCACACATGAAAAGGAAATTTATTAAAATGAAAGAAAAATTAGAATTTTTTCTGCCAGGCTTCGTCCACCTAGAAAAAAAAGATCTGAATTTTCAGGAAAAGGAAATATTAATATTTTTTATTTTAGATGTTTTTCCTCATATCAGATTATTTCCCCACTCAGTACCAGTTCCACACATGAAAAGGAAATGTATTAAAAATAAAAAAATATATATATATTTTTTTGCCAGGCTTCGTCCACCTAGAAAAAAAAGATCTGAATTTTCAGGAAAAGGAAATCTGAATATTTTCACTTCTAGAAGATGTTTTTTCTCCTATCAGATCGTTTCCCCACTCAGTACCAGTTCCACATATGAAAAGGAAATCTATTAAAATGAAAGAAAATTAGAATTTTTTTTGCGAGGCTTCGTCCACCTAGAAAAAAAAGATCTGAATTTTCAGGAAAAGGAAATATTAATATTTTTTATTTTAGATGTTTTTCCACCTATCAGATCGTTTCCCCACTCAGTACCAGTTCCACACATGAAAAGGAAATCTATTAAAATGAAAGAAAAATTAGATTTTTTTTGCCAGGCTTCGTCCACCTACAAAAAAAAAATCTGAATTTTTAGGAAGAAAAATCGGAATTAATTTTCTTAAAGATGTTTTTCCTCCTTTCAGATCGTTTCCCCACTCAGTACCAGTTCTACACATGAAAAGGAAATCTATTGAAATGAAAGATGAAAGAAAAATTTGAATTTTTTTGCCAGGCTTCATCCACCCAGAAAAAAAAAATCTGAATTTTCAGGAAAATAAATTTGAATATTTTTGCTTCAGGAAGATGTTTTTCCTCCTATCAGATCGTTTCCCCTCTCAGTACCAGTTCCACACATGAAAAGGAAACGTATGAAAATGAAAGAAAAAATTGATTTTTTTTGGCCAGGCTTCGTCCACCTAGAAACAAAAAGATCTGAATTTTCAGGAAAAGGAAATATTAATATTTTTTATTTTAGATGTTTTTCCTCATATCAGATTATTTCCCCACTCAGTACCAGTTCTACACATGAAAAGGAAATTTATTAAAAATAAAAAAATATCTATATTTTTTTTTTGCCAGGCTTCGTCCACCTAGAAAAAAAAAATCTGAATTTTTAGGAAGAAAAATCGGAATTAATTTTCTTAAAGATGTTTTTCCTCCTATCAGATTGTTTCCCCACTCAGTACCAGTTCCACACATGAAAAGGAAATTTATTAAAATGAAAGAAAAATTTGAATTTTTTTGCCAGGCTTCGTCCACCTAGAAAAAAAAATCTGAAATTTTAGGAAAGAAATATTAATAATTTTTTATTTTAGATGTTTTTCCTCATATCAGATTATTTCCCCACTCAGTACCAGTTCCATACATGAAAAGGAAATCTATCGAAATGAAAGAAAAATTTGAATTTTTTTGGTCAGGCTTCGTCCACCTAGAAAAAAAAAGATCTGAATTTTCAGGAAAAGGAAATCTGAATATTTTCACTTCTAGAAGATCTTTTTTCTCCTATCAGATTGTTTCCCCACTCAGTACCATTTCCACACATGAAAAGGAAATCTATTAAAATGAAAGAAAAATTTGAATTTTTTTGCCAGGCTTCGTCTACCTAGAAAAAAAAAATCTGAATTTGTAGGAAAGAAATATTAATAATTTTTATTTTAGATGTTTTTCCTCATATCAGATTATTTCCCCACTCAGTACCAGTTCCACACATGAAATGGAAATTTATTAAAATGAATGAAAAATTAGATTTTTTTTGCCAGGCTTCGTCCACCTAGAAAAAAATAATCTGAATTTTCAGGAAAAGGAAATATTAATATTTTTTATTTTAGATGTTTTTCCTCATATCAGATTATTTCCCCACTCAGTACCAGTTCTACACATGAAAAGGAAATTTATTAAAAATAAAAAAATATCTATATTTTTTTTTGCCAGGCTTCGTCCACCTAGAAAAAAAAAATCAGAATTTTTACGAAGAAAAATCTGAATTAATTTTCTTAAAGATGTTTTTCCTCCTATCAGATCGTTTCCCCACTCAGTACCAGTTCCACACATGAAAAGGAAATCTATTAAAATGAAAGAAAAATTAGAATTTTTTCTGCCAGGCTTCGTCCACCTAGAAAAAAAAAATCTGAATTTTTAGGAAGAAAAATCGGAATTAATTTTCTTAAAGATGTTTTTCCTCCTATCAGATTGTTTCCCCACTCAGTACCAGTTCCACACATGAAAAGGAAATTTATTAAAATGAAAGAAAAATTTGAATTTTTTTGCCAGGCTTCGTCCACCTAGAAAATTTTTTCTGAAATTTTAGGAAAGAAATATTAATAATTTTTTATTTTAGATGTTTTTCCTCATATCAGATTATTTCCCCACTCAGTACCAGTTCCATACATGAAAAGGAAATCTATCGAAATGAAAGAAAAATTTGAATTTTTTTGGTCAGGCTTCGTCCACCTAGAAAAAAAAAAGATCTGAATTTTCAGGAAAAGGAAATCTGAATATTTTCACTTCTAGAAGATCTTTTTTCTCCTATCAGATTGTTTCCCCACTCAGTACCATTTCCACACATGAAAAGGAAATCTATTAAAATGAAAGAAAAATTTGAATTTTTTTGCCAGGCTTCGTCTACCTAGAAAAAAAAAATCTGAATTTGTAGGAAAGAGATATTAATAATTTTTATTTTAGATGTTTTTCCTCATATCAGATTATTTCCCCACTCAGTGCCAGTTCCACACATGAAATGGAAATTTATTAAAATGAATGAAAAATTAGATTTTTTTTGCCAGGCTTCGTCCACCTAGAAAAAAATAATCTGAATTTTCAGGAAAAGGAAATATTAATATTTTTTATTTTAGATGTTTTTCCTCATATCAGATTATTTCCCCACTCAGTACCAGTTCTACACATGAAAAGGAAATTTATTAAAATGAAAGAAAAATTAGATTTTTTTTGCCAGGCTTCGTCCACCTAGAAAAAAAAAATCTGAATTTTCAGGAAAAGGAAATATTAATATTTTTTATTTTAGATGTTTTTCCTCATATCAGATTATTTCCCCACTCAGTACCAGTTCTACACATGAAAAGGAAATGTATTGAAAATAACAAAACATTTTTTTTTTATGTCAGGCTCCGTCCACCTAGAAAAAAAAGATCTGAATTTTCAGGAAAAGGAAATCTGAATATTTTCACTTCTAGAAGAGGTTTTTCCACCTATGAGATTGTTTCCCCACTCAGTACCAGTTCCACACATGAAAAGGAAATGTATAAAAATAGAAAAAAAATCATATTGATTTTTGGCAGGTTTCACCCATCTAGAAAAGAAATTGGAATTTTTAGAAGAAAAAAATCGAATTATTTTTCAGAAGATGTTTTTCCTCCTATCAGATTGTTTCCCCGCTCATTACCAGTTTCACATAGCAAAAGGAAATCTATTTAAAAAAAAAAATAATCATATATTTTCCCCCAGGATTTGTCCACCTAGAAAAAAAGAATTTCTAGAAAAGAAACATTAATTTTCTTCTAGATGTTTTTTTACTATTAGATC
>JBBNBP010000301.1:0-30884 GCA_039737535.1 Lagodon rhomboides
GGCGCCAGAGGTTTTTTCCTAAAACGTTCGATTTTGACATCTTAATTTCAAAAGGCTATATCTTAAAAGTGATAAGAGATAGAGACTTTCTGTAAATTAGAGAAATATTAAGGATGACCCAAAGTTTATGTAGGGATTAAATTTTCTCATCTAATTTGCATATTGTGACGTCATATGGTGGCGGCCATCTTGGATTATAGAATTTTCATGAAAAGTCACATGTTTGAATGATAAAATGCAGCACTTCTTACCCCCAAAATGTCCCTCACCTTCTGTATGCTATATTGCACAATACTGAATGCTCAGGTAAATAGTAAGTAGTAAACAAACTGTGTAAATCATTACTAATAAATGGCAGAAACAAACCAAATGCATGTAGCGGTAGGCTGGCCTTTTGCTGTAGAGATTTTACATTTACTACATTTACTACAGTAGGCATTCTGATTCCATGTATGGGGCACATACATATTATTCATATGACACACAAACACAAGTAGACAAGACCTGTTTAATTCAAAAGCTCACTCGCCACGGCAAGGCACAGATCATGAGTGAGATGTTAGTATTTTTTTTTTCTTTTTGTTGTTGTTTTTTTGGTTGTTTTTTTTTGAGCTGACAAAGACACACACATCACAAGGACATGAACACACAAAAAAGAACACATATTGTACACTACTAAATGGCCAGGGAAATAGATAGTAAATCAACAGTGTAAATCATTACAAAAAAATGGCAAAAAAAAAAAAAAAAAAATGTAGCAGGCCTTTTGCTGTAGAGATAATGACTCCCTATCCATCCAGGTGACATTTCTTGTAGTGTGTCATGGTGTGGTACCTCTCATTGCAAGGCACAGCACAAAGACCCACCCCACACTGCCTACACATGTATTTTGTCTGACGGCGGCCTTTAGGGCGGGTCCGATCAGAACAAACTACACAATCTGGGTAACCATCAGCCTGGTAGAGAAAGTGCCGCTCAGTGAGCCTCTGTGGTAAGTCTCCCAATGAGGACGACTTTCGGCCTTGGTTGCTCTCTTTCTTGGAGTAGCCTTCCTGTAAAGCAGTGATGACATCCTGCACGAAGACTTTCAGGGGCTTGTGAGGAGCAGCAGTGCAGCGGCAGTAAATGATGTGGGCATTCACCATGCTTACACTGAGAATGGCATTGAAGATCCTGTTGTACCATTTCCTTGATCTATGGGGAAAGAGGTAGGTCTTCATTCTCTGGTCTGCTGTGTCGACACCCCCCCATGAAAGAGTTGTAGGAATCGACACAAACAGGCCGATTTATCTCCCTATAGCCACTCTCAGTGTGCTTGGTCCTGATAAGCTTTCTGACACATGTGTTGTTATGCAGTGTAGAAAGCATTGTGAGGCGCTTTACATCATGCCATGCACAGGCTAGCATTTTCCCCTTCCTCATGAAGACTGGGTCATCTCCCTTTCTCAACAGTAACTGTTCACGGGTGAGGCCCTTTGGCATCCCCTTCCTTTTACTGCTGACAGTCCCACACAAACCCGTATTATTGCTTGCCAGCTCATCTGCTATGGCTGGCGAGGTGTAATAGCTGTCCATGTATACCTCATGCCCTTTCCCTGTGTGCGGGGCCATCAGTTCACGGACAACAAGGTGTGTGGCACCAAAATCAGTGTTTGCATCAGGCCTGCTTTGTCCAGTGTACATTGACCACTGTAACACATAGCCTGACTTGGCTTCACATTTGTCTGGCTTGTTTGGGTTGTGCATTTTTAGGGTTGATTTCCCTTTAAAAGCAATAGTCATCTCATCCAGTGACAGCTGCTTAGATGGACCATAGACTTCTGAAAACCGGGGGATGACCAAATTGATGATTGGGCGGATTTTGAATAGCCTGTCATAGCCTGGCTGACCCATTTCAACACACTCCTCATTATTCGCGAAATGAAGGAAAGACAAAATCATCTCGAATCTGTTCCTGGACATCACCTTGCCAAATCCAGGTGTTGCTGTTGGCCAATATGCGGCCCAATAATCCTCCAACTCTGACTTCTCTACCAGACCCATACTCAAATGCAGAGAAAAGAAGGCTTTCATTTCACTGACAGTTACATCAGACCATTGATTAAATCTGGAGTGTGGCTTGAGTTGATGGGAGGCTAAAAACTGATGGGCGTAGCGATTTGTCTCAATTACAAGCAAATTCCAGAAATCATCAGAGAGAAAGAGTGACAGAAAATCTAGGGGCGAATTGGCACTGGATAGTTCTCTTTCCCTCTGATATCCAATTGGCTGATCAAAGGGCGTGATCCAACTTTGGTACTCCTCCTCATTGGCCAAGTACTCAAAGCCGGCATTCCCATCATCAGCTCCCCTGTCCTGTGTCACATCGCCACTGCTCCTGCTGCGAGCAGCACGGCCAGATCTGCCTCGCTCTCCCCTGCCCCGTGTCACACCGCCACTGCTCCGGTCAAGAGCAGCACGGCCAGATCTGCCTCGCTCTCCCCTGCTCCTGCTGCGAGCAGCACGGCCAAATCTGCCGCGCGCGCGCGCCGAGTGGAGAGAATTTGCGCAGCTCGGACCAGGCTCACTCTCATTTTCATTCCCCACCCTGCCTCTACGTTGCCCCCAAACTCTCCTGTGAACACTTCGACCTCGTCTGACATACCCAGTGGCATTAGACAAAGGCTCCACCGCGTTACTGTCGGGTGGAGCAGAAGACAAAGAAGCTAGCGCCACGTTGCTAGCGCGGTAAAAAGACTGGGTCCCCAGATGAGCTCCAGCCTTGTTCCCCACACCACTAACACGCCTGCTAGCTTCCCGACGACCACTCCGACCCCGTGAAACACTGATCCCACCACTGACATTGGGCAAAGGACCATCTACATTGGGCAAAGGATTCAATGTCTGTGCTTGGTGCAGCGCTAAGCTGTCACTTTGTCCAGCTGCGCCATTGCTAGGCAGGGACGCATCTGAAGCGCGGTCACTAAACGGATCACCGTCATCTTCTGAAGGCAGATATTCCCCTTCAGAATCAGGGTCAGCGAAAAGTAGACCTAATACTTCATTGTGGGTAAACTTTTTTGATGCCATGAGACAATAATCCTAAGGCAAATACTCGCTCACGTTGACAATAGCGCTCTGATAAATTGTCTCACACACACACTAGCTCCGCTGTTGCTCGCACTGATTCAATGCGCTCTAGCTCGAAAGTTTTGTGTAGAAGCATGACGTTTTTTTGAGTCAGGGATGAAGTATAACATGTCTGCCATCTAGTGGAGGGGAGGTCGAACGAAATTTGACACCCTATTTGACAGAATCGGCCGTTTTATTCAGTGCCGCACCGTGGCGCTGAGAGGGTTAATGTGTGAAACTGAGTGAAAAAATTAAGGAAGGAAGAAGAAAAATCATCTGCCCAGTGTCACATTTTAATACCAGGTGAACGTGGGCCAACAGTGTTTGATGTCTCTGTTCAGGTGTTTCCAGACAAGCGCAGTCTGAAGCTGTTGAAGAGTCAGAGCATCAATGTGAACTGGTACCAGTACTGTCCCGAGACGTCCGTCATCCTGCTGTCCACCACCATGCAGGGAAACATCCTGCAGCCCTTCGCCTTCAGGGTGAGGAGACACACAGCACCTCAACGCTTGTGATTTAGTAAGAGTTGATATTCGACTCGCACAGCTGGGCTTCGTATTTAGATTTAGTGTTGGTCCTGATCTGAGCAGAAAGATGTTCAGCTGACGGTTTTTACAGTCGGGTTCATGTTTTAAATACAGTTTTCATTCTGTTGCTAACACACGTTTCACTGCTCAGAATGGGACCATGTCCAAGATGTCCAAGTTTGAGATCGAGCTGCCCGTCGTCCCCAAACCCGCCAAACTCAGTCTGTCGGAGAGAGACATCGCCATGGCAACCATATGAGTTGTTGTCGCGTCATCCTGTCATGTGTTTTCTGTGAATCTGTGATGTTTTGGTCCAAACGGCAGCTTTTTAGTAAAGCAGAGAGAAACCGGACTCAGACGCGATCGTTCTAGATTTTAATATTTGTCTCGATGATGTTTCAGCTTTTACACGTTTAGATCTCAGTGTTTTATTTCCAGAGGCACATTTTTAGATTAGTGGACTGCTTTTCTAAAGTTCTGCATCCATTTGGACATTTCCTTATTGTTCATAGATTTATTTATTTGTATTTTTGTATTTTTCTGAAGATGATTATTGATTGTTGGTTGTCTCGTTGTGTAAAGCTGCTTCACTCTCGTTTCCTGTTTCATCGTCTCCGTTCTTCTCAAAGTGTTTCTGTTTTTTTGTCTCTTTCTTTTCTTGTCTGTTGTTTTTTTCTCTGCTCACCTGAATGTTTATCACCACAAAAACATCATCTGTCTGTTGTCACCACTGCATGTCCCGCCCACAACACTATCTGATTGGTTACATGTTGCCTATCAGCACTAAATCTGGATCTGAAGTATCGATCACTATTTCAGGTCAGAAAAATCGCAGTTAGTTTTGAAAAAAAAAAAGAAGAGGCCCTGAAAGTTATCAAATAAACAGAGGAGTGGAAGTAGCATCACCAGTTACTCTCTACTTTGACACTAAGATTTTTATTTCCGCTTTAATTATCGTTTATCGGCCTACTTGGTTACTAATAATCGGTTTCAGCCCTGAAAGAATCACACCGGGCGATGCCCACAGTCCAAATGTTGTCGTCGTTTGTCTCCCTGTAGTTACGGTCAGCTGTTTGTGATGTACCTGAAGCACCACTCGAGGACAGCCAACAGTCCCAGTGCAGAGGTGGTGCTGTACCACTTACCAGGGTACACACACACACACACACACACACACACACACACTGTAAGGAGGCTCGCTGGTTATAAATGTTTTAAACTAAAATTCTGGCATTGTCTTACAAATGTGCACTTTTAAACAGACACAGTATCGCTGAGGGAAAGTGTTTCTTCTGATCTGACCGACATGTGTGTGTTCTCCGTGTGTGTGTTTCCATGTGTGTGTTCTCCGTGTGTGTGTTCAGGGAGGGTGCGTGTAAGAAGAGTCACGTGTTGAAGCTGAACACGACGGGGAAGTTTGCTCTGAACATCGTGGACAACCTGGTGGTGGTTCATCACCAGAGCACTCAGGTGTGATCTGTCATCCTGGTGATTCAGTGGAACGAATAACTGAATGCTTTTATTTCTTTTACTTGACTTGATTTGTTCTCATGTTGTCACTTTCTCCTCCTTCACTGTGATACTACAAGAGTAACCCCTTTCACACTGGCGTTTGGGTGTGGCTTCTGTGCGCCAATTCTCCGCATCCATCCCAGTGTGAATCTCTCCGATGCGGCGAGGGGTGCAATTTCGCTCCGGCGCTGATACGTCTCTGGAGGTAGTATCAGGGCCGCATTGTTGGCGAGCCGAACCAGTGTGAACGGATAAGCTGGCGGCGCGTATCGAGGGCGTGTTGATCGGACGGTCGGTTAACTACACAGGTCCTTCACTCAACTTAATACAGAGAAATGTCCCACAGAGCAACGTTACATGACCAAACAACAGTAACGTATTAACTGTAACTGTCTCTGGCAACTTATATGAGGAAAAAAATACCGCAGATATGAGCGGAGAAGCCTCTGTCCTCCTGTCTGTCCTCCCGTCTGTCTGACCGACACATTTCTGCCCAAAAAACAGCGTCTGTCGGCAGCAAAAAACTTAAACTCACGAGTGTTTGTGATGAAAATAAATCACAGCGACGGTCAGCCCTCCAGACCGAGACTTTGGTGAACTTTCCCCCGGAAGACAGCCTCTGTCCCGGCGAGTCAGACAGCGTCCAGTTTACTGATGGTGATGTCGGCTAATTATGTAATTTAGCGCGAAAACCGTAACTTTGTCACTTTCCAGGATGTTTGGTGGGTCAGGATCTCAATCACAACACATTATAACAGCATCCATATGATTATAAACTATCCGTGGGTTTAGAATGACAGGGGGGACACCGGGGAAACACCTTGAAAACACACCGACGTCATCATCATGACGTATACCGTCACGCCTCTTTAGGAGCCGCAGCGCCGGCTTTCTGTGTGAATTCACGTCGGTTCGTCTTTAATGCGGAGCTGCTTCGCTGTGTGTGAATCGCTATCGGCGGAGAATTGCCGAACTGCCGCTGCGGAGATAATGCGCCTTCTCCTGTGTGAAAGGGGTAAGTTTAACACCAGGAGCAGAGGAGTCAGTCAGCTGCTAGATTTAATTTACACTTCAAACATCACAAAGTGGCGTGAAGATTATCTTGATGAACAAAACGTGGAAGGACCATAAACTTGAGATTATTTTCTGTGTTAATCCAAACTTGAATTAAAAAATCCCACAGAGGGAACAGGAGTGATGCTAACGTCAGGTAGCCTACAAGAATACGTCACCACTGCACCACTGTGTGAGCTGAGGAATGAACTTAAATGTTGAAAAATGTTCCATCTCACGATGTTCAAGTGAGAAAGAAAGAAATCCTGGATCGTCTCTTTATCTGGATCCACACCAGAAGTTAGTGGGATCTGTTCTGGAACGAGTGTCGTCCTCTAGGCCTGCACGATATGAGCAAAATGTGCGATGTGCGATGACACCCTTCAATATGGCGATGACGATTACTTGCTACTTGCTAGTTTGCATACAGTTCCTGTGTCTTTCAGATTTTTCTGCATTAATAGATACCCTGCTTTGAGATACTCTTAAACACTCAATAGCTGATGACAATAAAATAAAAAATACATAACTTATACATACTTATAACATTAATTTACACATGTTACTGTTGCTGCAGTGATGGTCGCGTTACTAGACTGCTGCTCGACGTTTGCGCTCGAGACTGACTGGCCTTAAATTGCTCGTGCAGCTCTTTATGGCTGACGAGGGTTGGTGGTGTTACCTCTGGACGTTGCTACAACTGTTCTGCAGGTCCTGCACAGTGTCTGAGTCTGTAAATTGTCTTCTGGCTTAAGTCCAAAGTATCTCCAAACCACGGAGCTGCTATTTCTTTTTGCCACAAGCGTTTCGTCGGCATTTTCACCGCTCTGCTCTCCTGCCTCCGCCATCCTGTTTACTCTGGCTGCTAATTTTCACGCAGGAACGTGAGCAGAGCTGGGCGTCATCTGATTGGCTAAACGGTGTGCATGCATTGCCCATGTGTCAAGGGCCGCATCTGATTGGCCAAATGTCAGCACGCTGAGTGTGAAAGCATGGCGGATGTAAACAAAACTTATCGCACTTCAGACCAGCTTTTGCGATGGGTTTATCGTGCACGTTCACATCGCGATGACGATGAAAATACGATTAATCGTGCAGGCCTATCGTCCTCCATCCAGGTTTAGTGAAACCAGTTCAGTACTTTGTGTGATCCTGCAGACAAACGGACACAGAGTGAAAACACAACCTCCTCCGCAGAGATAATATGATCTCTAAAATAATATTACACTGTAAGGGGCCATTGTGCCTGATGATCTGAAGACTTCCTGTTCAACGGCTGTTATTCACTCAGTGTTCGTCTGACAGACATCTCTGATCTTCGACATCAAGCTAAAGGAACCGGACTGCTGGGGAGTAGAGAGGAAGTAGCAGAAAAATGGAATGACTCAAGGAAAGAACCTCAGAACTGACCTCAAATCCAGTTCTGGTGTAAATTGTAGTCACATTCCATCAGTGGCGATTGCTCTAAGACTGCAAGGGAAGCTCAGCTTCCCCTAAAATGTCACAAAAAAAAAAAAAAAAAGTGGTGAAATATGTACTGCTGTGTGTACATTTCATTGACTAAATACGGGCTAGAAAGCCTTCATCTTTTGTTCAGAATCAGCTACTTATCACAGGTAACCGGCGCGACTTCCTTCTCATCCATCCCCGCAGCGCCACAGCGCTTTCCACAGTCGGACGCTCAGCTTCTACTGACTTCAGTGGGGAAGCG
The DNA here is from genome assembly GCA_039737535.1 of Lagodon rhomboides. Classification (NCBI taxonomy): domain Eukaryota; kingdom Metazoa; phylum Chordata; class Actinopteri; order Spariformes; family Sparidae; genus Lagodon; species Lagodon rhomboides. The sequence goes on from JBBNBP010000301.1 coordinate 7,915, forward strand.
TAGAGCGGGTTGTTCCACTGCAGCGAAACCAGACGGTCATTGGATAAATGCTGGGCTTTGTCCCGCCCATCGGACGCTCAGCGTCTCTGGGGGTCTATGGGGCAGTGGGCTGGCCCGGACGCTCGGCTTCTGCATGATGATTGGATGAGCTGTCTGAGGTGGAATCCTTTTTTGATTGACAGCTAAATGAGCGAATCAGCGATCTTGAAGAATAAACATCCACCGGAGCATTTTCCAAGTTTTTCATTCCGTTGTTCTGAACTGATCCGGAGACTTTACCGATCCCCAGCGACTTTGTCACGATCACTCACACTCACAGGCGGTCACACTTCACAGTAGCCTGGCGCAGCAGCTCCAGCTGCTAGCATTAGCAAGCTGCACATCATGGCAGATAATATGAATGTTGTTAGAGTTAAACAGCAGGGCAGGTCAAGATTGATTTAGTGCAAAAGGTGGGGAAAAGTAACAGGTCTTTTCAGGTGTCCTGAATAATAATAATATATATAATAAATAAACAAACACATTTATGATGTAGGCCGGAAAAATGAGCTTCCCCTCCTTGAAAGACCAGCAGCCGCCACTGCATTCCATCACTGGTTATTCTCCACTTTCACACTGAGGTTTTTATTTTTCTGTAAATTAATATCAGTTTTCTACTTGATTACTAATAATAAGCAAAAAACACACATCGGTCGACCCGTAGAGGGAACATCACATCCAGGTAGTTTTTAATGATTTGTCTTTTAGAGAATCTGTTTTTCTTTAGAGAAATTAAAAAAACAGAATACATACGGGATAAAAAACAAACAAACAAACAAAATGAAATGAGACGGCAACATCGTCTCTCTGAACCAGTTCCAGATCACCGGACAGAGAACACCGAGCAGAGTGACGCCTCACCGTCTGGACTGAGAAATCATTTCTGATACTTTGGAGATTTTATTGATTCATTTTGTTTTTTTTGTAATTGTTTCTGTTACCTACAAATAAATATTGTTATAGAAAAGAATCCAGAAGCTGATGAAAATGAGCAAAACTTTAATCTTCATCAGTCAGAAATAAAACCTGAATCCAGAGAAGTGATTCAACAAACGGACGACGTTTAAACACGCAGAACATTTATAATAATATAGATGGAGGCGATTTACATAACATGAGATTTGAGTAGTGGGATTAAATATAAAACATTCATTATATATTTCTTAATCACTGATAATGACACTCAAGGTAACAGTTAGTACATGTTTCTTACTTCACATTTAAAGGAAGTGAAAATGTTCTGATGTTCAGTGTGTGAGCAAAGTTTAAGACTGAACTGACTTTACAACAAAATCTACAGATATTACAGCAAATAAAAGCAACTCTGATCAATATGTCTTTTTTTAACAACGGATCAAATGACCATGGGAAAATTAAAGTTTGTTTAAGGCGACAGATTCACAATGGTGACCAGACCTGGATCCTTTAGGTCACTTTCTGCCACAACAGTCTGGTCGGATACACTCGACAAAGAAGACTATAAAGCTGTCAGATACAGAACCTGCTCTGATAACAAATATACTTGGGTTTGGAGTCAGAACCGTGTTTCAGTTTGGAGACTTCAGTGAAGTTCTGATTAAATCCAAACTTCTTTTCTTTTTCTCAAACTATTTTCTGTTAAGTTTTGAGAGAATCTGGTGTTAGTGGTAAGAACCAGAACTACTTTTTCACATCGACTTCTAAAATTTAATGTGGAAATAAACTGCAATTCACCATTGTTCCACATGGTGGAGCTGCAACTGACAGCAAAAACAAATATCCAATGAAACATGTTGAATTACAGTTTTGTTGAACAAACAGATGTTGAGGCTTTTTGTGTTGAGAATATGTGAGTGAATAAAAGAATAAAGGTCCAGGTGGAGGAGGTGTCTGAGTGTGGAGCAGAAGGAGTGGAGGAGTGTCAGGGTGTCTGCAGAGACTGTGTAGAAGGACAGAGCAGCAGCAGAGCAGTCCAGATACACTGATGATACTCTGTCACATCCAGAGGAACACAGGGAGGATGCTGGACTGGACACTGTGTGTGACAGTGGAGCTGATCTCAGAGCAGTTCACACTGCAGCACTGACAGTCATCGCCACTTGTTGTGATTGGTCCGTCAGTCACTGCTGGATGAAGCTCTCCTCTCCACTCCACCTCCCAGTAACACGGCCCAGTCAGAGCCTCTCCACCCACCAGCTGATGGTGCTGCTTCAACCTCTCTGGATCATCAGGACACAGCCGATCCTCTCAACACCTCCACCTTTCTCATCACTCTGACAGGGATCACCACCACCCCCATCTGATGAGAGAAGCAGAGAGACAGCAGAAGTGATAAATGAGTGTTTACAGAGACTCTCTCCATCAGCTGTCAGTCAGTGATATAAAGACCAGCAGGACTTCAGTCCTGTTCAGACCACAAGTGGAGCGGCTGTGTAGCGTAGCCAGCTTCCTTTCAGCTTCATGTTAACGTGTTGGAGTGAAGCTCACAGACCTGGAGACACTTTGGACATCAAGTGTGTTTACTCTGCAGGTTTCACTGAAGGACACATTGGAAATAAACTGCTGACAGTCCCTGAACGCATCATTACTGCAGGAACAGAGATACTCACAGCTCACTTTAATGATGATTTACTGCTGTTAAACACCAGAGTCTCACTCACATTTAAATATTTCAGCTACTTTGGAAACATTACATGACAAATATGTAAATATGGAGTCTGTTATAAAACATTTGGACAAATCAAATGACACATGGGCAGATATAAATATAACGTTAAAGGTCCTACACTGAACAGTAAAACATCAGCTGTGGTTTCTGGACTTCAGCAGAGGTTCTGGTCTGTATACAGACCACATGGTTACTAAATGTAATGATGGTTCTCTGAAATAAGAGCCTTCAGTCAGACTGATCTGAGAGCTGTGACAAAGATGAACTGATCAGTTCTTCAGTGTTGAAATGAGAGAACAAACACTTTGAGATCAGATTTGATGCTCCGACAGTTTGATGAATGAGGACACTGTCTCTATACATCCTGTGATGCTGTCAGCTGTGATCAGCTTTATTTCCTGTCGACATGAACACAACAACAACAGTCGTCTTCACGTCAACTCAAACACACGATCACAACAAGCTTCTGGCTCATCTGATTGACTGACTGTTCTCCTCTCACAGCTTCACTGAGGAAAGCAGGACATACTGGATCTTTACTTTGATACTGTGTTTAGTTCAATACTGCTGAAACCAGCATGAACTGACTCCAACCCTCTACTGACCTCAGAGTCTGCAGTCTACAGTCTGGACTCTCCTTCAGATCACACAGCAGCTTCACGTCTGAATACTGCAGCTTGTTGTAGTTCAGGTGCAGCTCTCTCAGATGGGAGGGGTTGGACTTCAGAGCTGAGGCCAGAGAAGCACAGCTGATCTCTGAGAAACTGCAGCCCTCCAATCTGAATAAAGAATAAATGATGGAGATAAAAATCAATTTATAATCCAGTCAGATGTGTTCAGGTGTTAAATGAGTAGCTCAACATTACTGTGTCCTCATCAATGAGCTTTTCTTTAAAATGAGTAGAGACTTTGTCATTGTGTTATTGTGGATCATCATCAGCTTCTACAGACATCATCCACATGTCAGCACAACATTCATACAGCTGTTCATGTCAACACAGATTAATAACATGCTGCTGATCTCAGTCAGGTCTGGAAGAGAACTTTTTCTCTCTTTTAAACATCAGCTTTGAAAATATGCTTTGATCTGTGTGTGTTCTGTAGGATCAATATCAATGATCAGACATTTTCCTGAAAACAGTAAAACTAATGGAAACTAAAGAGATATTTGTACTTCAGCTCCTCAACTGTATCAATTTAAAACAAATACTAGTTTATATTCTGTTTTTTTCAGATTCAGTTGTTAAAATAATAAAGATTCGTTTTTAAAGAAAACTGTTTCACAAACAGAAGTCTTTATTTCTTTTAGAATATTTTATTTTCGGTTTTCAATTCAACAAAATATACATGAAAACACAAACACACAACTCCAACCTCCTCCCCCAACCCACCCACCAACAAACAGAAAGAGAGAGAGAGAGAAAATAATAACAACAATAATAATAATAACAAAGAAATAAAATAATGAAGAAACAAAATAATAAAAACGGTTGAGAGGCAAGGTAGACAAACAATAAGCACTGACGGCAAAGAGTTTGCAAATCTACAACCCGTTCACCATAGAAGCCGACAATGTGTCCATATTTGCCAAATAAGGCTGGCACATTTCTGTCAAAGTATTGTAGTCTTTCTGAGTGTATATGTCATTTTTTCAAGTGGAACACAGCTATTCATTTCTGAAAGCCATCTTCCTATAGAAAGTTGGGAGTCAGACTTCCACGTGATGGTGATGCACTTCCTGGCAACACACAAGGCCAGTGAGAGAAATTTCTTTTGCGCTTTTCTTAACACTGGAAAGGCCAAGACGGTCATTTTGACCGTTTTCAAATTTATATGTGCAACAACTTTGTTAAATGAGAAAATAAAGTACTGCTGTTACCTGACTTTTCCTAAAAGTAAAAAAAAGTTAAAAAAGACACAAAAGACAAAGAAAATATGATATGTTTTACCTATTCCGGCCATAAGCGGTCATATTGACCGCACGTAATTTCGCAGGGTTTCATTGTTACGTTTTTCGCACGCTTCGCTGCTTTCATTGTCTTTCTTGTCTCTAACTTTGTTAGCGGTCTCCAGCTGTGCTTCTTAGCGAGTTTACTTGATAGTTAATTATTATATAGTTGTACTGTATTATTGATTATTGATATGTCAGCGATGGAGCCGAGCCTTCCTAACATCTCCAATAAGGAAAGGATGAAGAGGAATTTAAATACTGCAGCAGCCCTGAAGATGTTTCACGACTTGGACAGTGGTGATTCTGATGGAGGGGATCTTTCAGAGCTCGGGAATGAGAGTGATCATTCCTGGGTACATGAGAACACCTCCTCAGAGAGTGACTCAGAGTCTGTGCCGAGGAAAAAGCGATGGCTTTCCCTGGCGGCTACGGCGTACACCACTCAAGGTGAGCTCCGCTTTGCTAGTTATCGCCTGGTCTATTCACTTATTCTGCAGCTCATATTATTATTATTATTATTATTATTATTATTATTATTATTATTATTATTATTATCATTATGCTATTTTTACTAAGCTATTGTTGTTGTTCTAGGCCTCCCCGAACCAGCTCTTGAGCCCACTGGAGTGCTCAGCCCGCCATTGGTGTCATCTCAGCTGGAGGCGGCTGTGGAAATGGGGAAGGATGGGACGGTGTGGATGGTCCTTCAGCCAGATGGACGTCCAGGGAGAAGGCAGAGCCAAAATGTCCTGACGGAAGCTGCTGGCCCCACAGCGCATGCAATGCGCAACGTCGAGGATGCTCTCACTGCCTTTCTGTGTGTGTATGATGATGATGGCATGCTGAAGCACATCAGGGACTGCACTGTGGGTGAGGCTCATCGGGACCACGGCGACAGCTCATGGGACCTGACAGTGGCTGAACTCAAAGCGTTCATAGCGCTGTTGTATGTCCGTGGCGCACAGTGCGCCAAAAACATTGACATCAACAGTCTGTGGTCTGAGGAATGGGGCTTCCCGTTTTTCAGACAAACGATGTCGAGAAATCGTTTCAGGGACATCATGTGGTTCCTGCGCTTTGACAGGAAGGTGACCCGACATGTGCGACAAGTTTGCCCTGGTGCGGGCCACTTGGGACCGGTTCATCCAGAACAGTGCAGCCTGCTACAAACCCGGTGCCAACATCACAATTGATGAGCAGCTGTTCCCCACAAAGGCCCGCTGCAAATTCACCCAGTATATGGGGAATAAGCCCGATAAATTCGGCATCAAATTCTGGTTGGCTGCAGATGTCGACTCCAAATATATGCTGAACGGGTTTCCGTATCTGGGGAAGGATGAGACACAGAGTGCAGATCAGCTCGTGGGGGAGAGTGTGGTGCTGAAACTGCCGGAGCCATTCCTGGGGAAGGGGAGAAACGTCACCACGGACAATTTCTTTACGTCCCTAAAACTGGCCACTGCCTTACAGGCAAAGAAGACCAGCCTGGTTGGCACCATGGGCAAGCAAAAAAGGGAGTTGCCCCCCTCCGTGAAAGAGCAAGCGGAGCTGTTCAGCACAAAGGTGCTGAAGTGTGGCGATGCAACTTTGACGGTGTACCAGGGAAAGCTGAGGAAGAGTGTCTGCATCCTGAGCACTGTGCACACAGGTGGAGGTGGAGGTAGAGGGAACTGCGGTGATTTCAATGATGGATATACTGCGGGAAGTGGCAGCGCGATGCGGTGTGGTGACCGGGTGCCGGGTGAGAGGAGAAAAAACTTTTGAAGTCACGATGAAGGACAAGGTGGGGAAGCGCAAACTCCTCGATGGCGTTCGTGTAAAAGGAGCCGTGGAGCACGCAAAAGAGATCATCAATAATGACATGGTGGTATCATTCATAAACCTGCCGGTATATATGGACGATGCCACAATACTGGCAAGGCTGGAGGAGTGGGGCGTGAAGCCAATGTCCGCTATTAAACGGCGCAAGTGGCCGGGGACGGAGATAGCGGACGGGACGAGATTTTTAAAAGTTCGCTTCAACGAACAGGTCCGATCCCTCCCGTATTCAACAAAACTGGAGACTCTGAGAGGAGTATTTCAGGGTCATACATGACCGACAGGTGCGGGTGTGCCGACTCTGCATTAAGCCGGGACACATATTCAGAGAATGCCCTGACTTCAAGTGCTTCAGGTGCCAGAGGACTGGGCATTACGCACGGGAGTGCGAGGAGCGGGACGCAGCGGCGAGAGAGGAGCTGGAGGAGAGAGGAGAACAGACGGAGGAGGAAGACGGAGAGAGTAGCGACGAAAGAGGAGAAGAGGAGGAGGCTGGAGGTGCAGATGACGAAGTGGAGACGGAGCTGGAACGGCGGTATAGAACTGACAGCAGCGACAGCGGAGAGAAGGATGGCGACGGAGATGCGACGGAGCAGGGGAGAGAAGCGGAGGAGGACGAGGTGATGGAGGACACGGACGAGAAAGAAGTGAGAGAGGAGCAACAGGTAGAAAAAAGAGACGACGAGCAAAGACAGGAGCACAGAGGAGGAAAGGGAGAAGAGAAGTGTGAAGAAGCTGTAGCTTCCTTGCTATATCTATGCTGGATACACTCAAATAGCAGCTCGCTGCAGGTGATCGATCAGAATCACACCGATGTCTTCAGTTTAATGTCTTTATTAATCCACTCACATCCAATGTGTACAACTGTCCGGTTAATAAGTGGTTCTGTGTAGAGAACAAATAAACAACAATACAAGAAGTCAATAACACAAGAATGTATTAATTCAACCGGCTTATACTAATTATCTGCACACTGTATAATAAACATAGACTGGCAAAGAATATAAAATAGTGTGACTATGCTGTATACTATATTATAACAGTGAAAATTAGTATAACATCAGGTACATAGTGACAGCATGCAGTTAAGGCATCTCTCAATATGAACAGTTCAGCCTCTGTTCACATACATCAGCAAGGCAACAGTGCCATCTACTGGACGATATATTACACACAAGGTAACTCCCTAATGGCGGCCGCAGCTGCCGAGCGGACCCTGAAAACTTCTAACAGTAACACGACTAGCCAACATACAGCACTAGCTGTAACACTGAACAGGCTAACACATTGCAACCTAGCTCTTAGTGACGCACACGATGACTTCACTCACTTGCGTTAGATGCACTTCGCACCGGATGACAGTTGCGGTCCGGCTCGGCGATTTCCGCATCCGCCACGTCCACAACGGGAGCCTAGCAGACCCAGACTGCTCGCGTCGGAAGACAGCTTAATTGAGTCGGTTCGCTCACGAGTCTGTGTGAGGCGTGGTCCAGCTCAGGTAGAGCGAGAGGCAGCAGCGTCACTGACCGCGAGCCATCAGCGGAGGGCGGAGGGGCCTTTTTCACAAGAAGAGAGAGGACAGATCCAAAAAGAAGACAATAGAGGAACAGAGACTGGTTGCCTAAAGGAAAGCAGAGGAGGACAAGACGCGGGGAGAGAGGAATAAAGGACCGCGGTCTGGTATGTAATGTTTGCTTTCATCTGGTTAAAGTATTTTTCTTTCTTTTATTTGGCTCTCATGACCACAGTAACTTCTGTAAACGTGAACGGTCTAAGGGATAGAGGCAAATTGAGGTCACTTTTAAGTCGCTATAGGAGCGATATCCTGTGCATACAGGAGACAAATTGGGATGAAACGAAAGTGGAAGAGGTGAGGGAGGAATGGGAGGGGGAGATTTATTATAATAACGGGACTACGAATGCAAGAGGGGTGGCTATAATGATAAAAAAGCATAGCGTGGATGAGATAAAGGAGATATATAAAGACAGGACAGGGAGGATAATAGTAATAGAGTTTAAGTATCAAAATGTGCGTTTTAGATTAATTAATATATATGTTCCAAATATAGAAATAGACAAAAGACGTATTATAGAAGAGTTGAAGGGGCTAGTGACTGGGAAATGCATAATAGTGGGGGATTTTAATATTAAGTGTAGTAGGTTAGATATAGGGAAAGGTGTAGTGTTCAGATGGGAAAAGTCAAGGGGGATGCTGGTAACCATGATGAGAGATAAAGGATTAGTGGATGTGTGGAGATATGAGAATCCAGGGAGGAGAGAATTCACCAGGAGACAGATGAGGGATGGAGTGTTAAAACAAAGCAGAATAGATTTGGTTTTAACACAGGGAGAGAACATCAAACATATAGATAGAATACGACATGAAATTAATGCACTCAGTGATCATGATGGGGTGAGATTCAGGATTAAGGTAGAAAGAGTGGAGATAGGAGGAGGGTTGTGGATCTTGAATGCAGGGTATATTGAAGAGGATGGATACAAACAACAGATTAGGGAGCTATTAGACTGGGAGATTGGGAAAATAAAGGAATACATAGCAGACAATAGGGTAGATACTAATATCAGGGAGATATGGGAGAAGGTAAAGAATAGAATCAAGTCAATCAGCATAAGATATAGTAAGAAAAGGAAAGTAAACATGATGAGGAAAGAGAAGGAGTTGAGAGAAAGATTGAGGGAAGAGCTGAGCAAAGCGGAGGATGAAGAAGGTTACAGCATGGAGAATTATATAGAGGTGAAGATGGAATTACAGAGATACGAGACAGAGAAATGTAGAGGAGCAATTTTAAGAAGTAAGGCAAAATATGCGCTGGAGGGGGAAAGGTGTACAGCGTATTTTCTGGGTCTGGAAAAAAGCAAGCAAAGCAGGACATATATACATGAAATCAGGAATAAGGAGGGGGAGGTAATAGAGGACTATGTGGCAATACTGGAGAGGGTGCAAGAGTTTTATGGAGAGTTATACAAGAGAGGTGGAATAGAGGAGGACAGTATAGATGAGGTATTGGAGAGTGTAGAGAGTAAGCTGAGTGTAGAGGATAGTGAATGGTGTGACAGAGATATAAATAGGAAGGAGGTGATGGAGGCGATCGAGGGGTTGAGTAGTGGTAAGAGTCCAGGGAGTGATGGGATAGGGATTGAATTTTATAAAGTATACAAAGAGGAGACGGCATCAATTTTAGTGGAGGTTTTCAGGGAGATTGAGAAAACAGGGACAGTGCAGGGTAGGATGGCAGAAGGTGTGATCACTCTAGTCTTCAAGAAGAAAGGCAACAGACTGGACTTAGAAAATTATAGACCTATAAGTCTGCTTAATGTAGATTACAAAATTTTGGCCAAGGTGTTGGCAAATAGAATAAAACGAGTAGTGGGGGGTATAATTGGAACATCGCAGAGCTATAGTGTACCAGGAAGAGACATAGCTGACACAATAGCGACCGTCAGGGATACAATAGAATACATGAAGAGGGATGAGACAGGGGGAATAGTGTTAGGGATAGATTGGAACAAAGCATTTGATAGAGTGGAGCATGAGTTTTTGTTTAAATTATTGGAGAGATTTGGGTTTGGAGAGAGACTAGTGGGGTGGGTGAGGAGGCTGTATAAGGATGCTAAGAGCTGTGTCAAGGTGAATGGAGTACTGACTGACAGATTTAATTTGGGAAGATCCATAAGGCAGGGATGTCCTCTATCGGCTTTGCTCTATGCTATTTCAATAGAGCCCCTGGCCTTACAAATTAAAAGAGACAAAAGAATCCGGGGCATAGAATTACCTTCTGGGAGTGTATATTCCATAAATCAATATGCGGATGACACAACAATAACAGTAAGGGATGGGAACAGTGTGAAAAGAGTACTGGAATTGATAGAGATATATGGGAGAGCATCTGGGGCTAGGATAAATAAAGAAAAATCTGAAATAATGTATATAGGCAAAGTACCAAGAGAGGGAGTAGGTTTAAGAGTAGAGGAAAGGTATATTAAAGTTCTGGGCATATATTTAGGTGCTGAAACTAAAGAGGCAACTGAGACAACGTGGACAGGAGTCATCAACAAAATAAAAACTGTATGTGGGAGGTGGAAGGCAAGAAAGCTTAGGTTAAAAGGAAAGGTCACTGTGGTAAACAGTTTGTTCTTATCAGTCTGTGTGTATGTGTTGACCGTATTAGACATGCCAATATGGGTTAAAAATGAACTGAACAAAATTGTCTGTGATTTTATATGGGAGGGGAAGGGCGTTAAAATCGCACAGGGAACATTGGTGGGTAAGAGGTGTGAAGGAGGGCTCAATTTATTGGATTTAGAAACTAAAAAGACAGCTTTGAGAATCAAAACGGTGAAGAAATATATGGGGGGAGATGTAAATATGGGTGGAGAGACTTTATGGAGAAGTACATTAAAGATGTGGGAGGCATAGGACAGTATGTGTGGTACATGGGTGTGAAACAGTCAATGACGTCGGCCATACCGGAATTTTATAGAGAGGTCCTAGAAGCCTGGAGGAAACTATTGCCCAAGCTGAATTATGACTGCGACACAATACAACCTTTGGTGAATCTGCCCCTATTTCTGAATGAAAAAATTAAACATAATGGCAAAACGCTATATGAACCCAAATTTCTGGAAGGAGGGATTAGACAAATAAAGGACATCATATATGAGGTGATCCCAGGATTCCTCAGAAACAACTGCATATATGATGAGGTATGTGAGCTGGAGGGGATGGACAATAGAGAAAAAGTAAATAAAATATATGAAAGGATTAAAGCAAGTATACCCTTAGAGTGGGCTAAAATCATCAACAGTGAATGTGTAGTGAAAGGAGAGGCAGACACGCCTGAGCTGTATGTGATGGAGAACGGGAAGAAAATTAAAATGGAAGAAATGAGTGTGAAGAGAGTATATAGATGATTGATAGTGGATGTAATGAAGGAGCCAGCAGCCGAGAAAGTATGGAGCAGAGTGTTTGTGGGTATGGATGTGAAGAAAATATGGTCAAATATTGGGATAAGATATAACAGCATAGAGTGCGAGAACAACGACTTCATGATTAGACATAATAGGATTTATACAAATGTGGTACTGTCACACCCCGCCTCGGGTGAAGGTAATGTAACCTTATTAAACCGGACTTTCAAACCCAAAGGATGGCAAGGCACACAGTTGCAAATCGGTTTTTAACAACATTTATTCTCCCAAAGTGTCAGATAAGTGCAGAACATACAGAGGAGGCCAGAACCCAAACATCTGAAAATAGTAAAAAAAAAATATTCAAATCCAATTCCAAAATCACATAATTCAATCAATTCAAATATTCAAATAATCAATAATCAAATATTCTCTATAATAAATCAAGCTTATTCAAAATCAAATACCGGTACTTCAAATAATCAATGTCAATAAATCAAATAATCCATTAGCAAAATAAATGCAAATTAAACTCAATTACTCAATGCATTTAACCATAATTTACAACATAATAGAATAGTCACCTCAGTAGATATTTAGTATCTCATGGAGAGCTGAGCACCCTGCACCACACAGACAACCTCTTCTGGCAACAGCATACAGCAGACTGTCAGAAGGACAGCAGCTCACCCCTTTTTATACCCCATGGCCCCTCCCACTAGACAGGTCCAATCAACAGGGGGATTATAATACTGTGGCATTTTACAAAACAACCATGAATAAACTCATCAAATACGGCATGCATGTTAAAGTTCAGTCCATCTTGCAGATCAGTGATTTTCACTAGTACATTTAGGATTGTTGCTCATTAATGTCCAATGTCAATGTCCAGTGTCCTCCTTTGACACAAGGGAAAATGGTTTGGCCCAAACTGGGCCAATTAGTGGCAGCAGGTGTTTCCTGACACCATATTTAAAGCCCTCAGCCCTACCCTGACTCTTTTAGTCTGCAGTACAGAGCCATGGTGAGAGGGAGAGACTGTGAGTATGTATTTGTTGCTTGAATATACTGTATGCTTGAAGGTGAAGGTTTGCTGTTCATACACTGTCCATCAATGCGCGCTATTGATAGGCAGTTAAACAGACAGGGACAGTGGTCAAACTGTCACAGGTACTAAATAAGATTAATAATGATGTAAATGTGATGTGTGACATTTGTGAAAGTGGTCATGAGAGCTTTTTACATTATTTTCTAGACTGCAGGGATTTAGTTGTTTTTTTTAGGTTTTTGAAAGTACTATTGAAAGAAAACTGGGCTGCAGATTTGGACTGGGAGGGAGGATGGAGGACTTTGTTTCTGTTTGGTACGTTTGAGAAAAGGAAAGACGGGAATCTTTGTCTAATGAATTTTGTTTTGAGCCATGCCAGACTCGCGGTCGTCCACAGAAGGAACTACGCACACTTTGAGGGACGGAAAGTGGATTTAAAAGTTTTGTTTAAATCAATTATGAGAAGAGATGTGACCTTGATGTATAAGTATGGAGGGGAGGGGGCGAAAAAATTCTTTGTGAGTGGGAGTAAATTGATCTATGAGGGGGAGGGAGGAGAGATTTTGTTTAACTGGTGAATAGACGGGGATATGCAGCTTGAACTGTACTTTCTGGTGTAGCATTTTGGTTTTTGTTGGTTTGCTTTGGCTGGTGGGGAGGAATAAGGTAGTGACCTAAGTTACGTTTATGGAAGGTCTCTCTCAAAGTTATTTTAAGGATGATGTCTGCAATCAATACTCTGTGCTATCTGTGGATGTAAATCTGTGAATTGGAAAAGAATAAAAAAGATTAAAAAAAAAAAAAAAGAACACACCCAATCTCGGAAGCTAAGCAGGGTCAGGCCTGGTTAGTACTTGAATGGGAAACCGCCTGGGAATGGCTCATGACCCCCCCAAGTCCCTATTGCTCACCCTGGGATCGATGCTAAAATGATCAAAAAGGAGCACGCCCCCTAGTGTTCACTGGCCTCAAGTTTTATTTACAGAAATGTCATGGATAAGGCCTAGATAATTGAAATCCACTTGTCTGCTGAATGTTTTTGCATAATTTGCATAATTTGCATAGTTTGCGGTTATGTAGACCGATGAGATTTATATAGTCAAGTGGAAAAGTGCACAATTATTACATTTTTGGACTGAACTCTATAAAGGGTGTAAGAATGTATTCAATGTATTCTCGCTTTGTCTGGAAGACATCTGAGCTGTTCACACAACTCATTGTAATGATCACCATGGGGGTGCAGCCAGCACAATGTGTATTTGATGTATTGCTTGATGTATTGCTTTGAAAAAAATACCATAGTGAAACCCAAGCATACAGAGACTCCAAAATACTTGAAATACGTTCATAATACTTTTATTCATATTTTATTCTTTACAAGTAAACAAGATCTGTTTAGTTTAAAAGCCCGCTCACCACGACAAGGTACAGATCTACGAGCGAGAAGACGAGACAAGACGAGAGACAAACATTTACTAACATTTACAAACATTTACGTAGTTAAACATGGAGCTGACAAAGACATACAAACAACACGCATGACAAAAACACAGATTATTTGAACATAAACTAACAATAAAGGGTCTGTAAACTGATTGTGTTTGATTGAAACTGATTAAGGTTAAAGTGATTGAGGTTAGATTGGACTGGATATTGAACACAGACCAGAACATGTTTGTATAAAAAACATACTACAAAGTGCATTTTAACAACAATATAAATAATTTTAAAAGAAGACAAGAACATTCTTAAGTAAAACTATAAAGTGCATTTTTTAAAACTATATAAATAAATAGATCCTACTTGCTAAAGCACTTTAAAACACTTTGAAAACTTTGGCTCAAACAAACAAAAACAAACAAGCTTTTTTCTCTTTCTCTTACAGGAGAAGTGGCATCACACAGGTAAGTTATTTACACAGATATTTACAGTTATTTACAGTTATTTACAGAGTTTTCCTCTTTTCTAACTCTGCATCCACCACACTTTTGAAGTGTTCAAAGCTGTCGTACACCACATTTTCAAATCCAGAGGTGGGGGATTTCCTAGCCGACGGGCAATAGGAAAATATTTTCTGGATGCTTCCAGCTGTTTTGTCTGCTTTGGGTGTGTACCTCTTACGCTGTCCACCACAATTAGGCACATGGCAAGCCCCACATGGCCGCAAGGACTTGTTTGGCATGAATGGCTTCACTGTTGGTGCAGGGGGCTGTGCTACAGGTACAAAGCTCTGACTGCATGGTGGCCCACGAAATAGGATGGAGGGAGCCTGTGGCTGTGCAGGAAGAACCAGGAGTATGGGTGCTGCAGACACAGTGGGTGGTTGGTAGGTGGACGCAGCAGGCTTTGGCTGAATGTGGGTGGACGAGGTAGGCTTTGGCTGAATGTGGGAGGACGCCGTAGGCTTTGGCTGAGTGGGCCACTTCACAGGGGTCAGTTCTGGCTCTTCAACAAATAACCTGGAAATATAAAACACACATGTGATGAGTACTGATATGACATGTGTGCTCTTTGCTCTCCACAGCCAACAGGTGAAACAAAGTGCTTATGACAACTTACCTCCGCTTCTCACCACGCCTTTTTCCAGCCTCGTGATGAAGATGCTGGTACTGGACTTGAGGCCGATCTGGTGGTGGGAGGGATGTTGGCAGCGCAGGAGCTTCTGGAAACGGTGCCTCCGACAGCACTTTCAGGTGAGGCGTTACCTTCGGCAGTACCGTTGCCATGTAGTTGGCCTTTTTCTCCTCCTTCGCAATGAAGGTGGAGATGGACTTGGCGTTCAAGTTGGGCAGAGGAATGGCTAGACCGCTGAGGATGGGGTCGTCTCGGACTCGGTCTGCAATCCTTTTGTACTGTCCCTTCAAAGAAGCCGTGACCTTGGAGGGGGAGGAGAGCTGATTGGCCGGCGCTCGGTTCTTGAGCATCTTGAGGAGGAGGTAGAGCAGACGACTGTCCTCGGTCACCTGTGCCACCTGAGCGTACCTCATCCAACCAAACTTGGTCTTCTGGGCTGCTCTGGTCTCGGGTGAGTCAGCCCCAAGGCACCGACCAAACAAGGTGTAGCCCCACCTGGACTCATACTGTTTAACAAATCGAGAGGTGGTCTGGTCGTGCTCGTGGAGAGAGCCGGCGGCGGTGGCGATCTTCTGCCTGAGGTCAGCTGGCACTAGATGGAGGTCGCTGTCGTCGGCCAGTTCGAGGAGCAGCAAGGCCAGTGCCTCCACTTCCTCTATTCCTGGCAGATGCAGATGTCTCTGGCTCATGAGGACATCTTGCAGAGCAGGACTATCCTCCTCCTCCACCTGTTCTGCCTGGGTGAGGACGGCATGCTTCCTACAAACGGCGTCGAGAGGATCCTCCTCTGACTCTGCAGACATGCCAAGACCCTCGTCCGCCATCTCGTCATCTTCCCCTTGCTCCTGTTCAGGCGACGCCGCCTCCTCCTCCTCCTCCTCCTCCTCACGGGACTGCTCTTCCTCAACTGCAAATATGTAATTGTACTAATCACAAATGTGTCTACACAAAAATAGTTTTTTGCACCAGGTTTGTCATCATTGTTTAAGTGTGTGATTAAATACTGTACCTTTCTGCACATAGTAGTCCCTGGCAGTGAAGTTGGTGGACTGGCACATGGCGTACTCGACGCCGAGGAGCTCCTCCTCGTCAGGGTGCTCATACGCATCAGGGACCGGCATCGGAGCAGCGAAGTTGGGCTCCAGGACGTGATCCTTGCCGAAGAGAACCTCGGCCTGCTGATTGATGCGCTGGATCTGCCGCGCGTCCATGCACGACGTCTGCCGACCCTGACCACCAGCAACACGGAGCGAGGCCATGCGGTGGTTCCACTGCACGGCAAAGGTCATCAAGTATACCTGAAACACATTTCCATTTTGACTGTTATTGACTGTTATTGTGTATGTTTACAAGTGATGACTGAAGCTGTGAAATAAAATGTATCATTGAAACTATCATTGAAACTTTTCGTTTTAAATTATACTGTATAATGTGCTATATGAACATGTGTCTGCAATAAAGCTTTATATATATCATATTTTAATCACTCACTTGGAATGGCATAATCCCACATCTCTGTGAAGGAACAGCGTTGACCAGGTGTGCGTGCAACCCCTCCAGAGAGTTGCTGCCTCGCCGGCACTTGTGTTTGTTCAGCCGAACGCCATTCAGCACCACCACCTTCACAGATACATATAACTGTATGCCAGGGGGATCCTGTAAAACACAACATATTGCAAGGTCCTTATTTAGTCTGGTGTCCTTTTGAAATGTTGCCATACAAGTCTGAATGGTTTTGACACACGATGACTGCAAAGGCATTAACCCACCTGCATGCAACTGAGGTGCTTGCTCGCAATTGCCCAGTGAGCGTCGACTGCCTGTGGCGACTTGAACAGGTGGATCCCATCAATGTCAAGGCCGGCTGGTCCCCGAAACTCGGCAAGGATGGACTCGATCACCAAAGCAGTCTCCTGTAACAAATATGATATATTCTCAGCGTTGAGTGTTAAATCATATCCATGAATCCATATATGAATATGAATAACACACTTACCACAACCCCACGGGTAATGCGCCTGACATACGACCTGATCTGATGAGGCTTGAGGAAGGTCATCATCTCCTCATCAGAATACCTGGCGTACAGCTCTGGGTTGCCACTCCTGACCGCCTGGACCAGGAGCATCATGTCTGCCTTGTTGTAGGCAAGCACGGCACCTGCCATGGCACTCATGAACGCCCCGTACTTGGCGTGGCTCTGCTTGATGACGACAGCGTCCCAGCGGTGCAGCCAGTGGCGGATGTCCAGTCTGATGACAGTACCCCTCTTCACCCAGTCACCAAACAGGTTCTCCAAGAAAGATGAACCGCTGTCACTGAAAATGATATCATGACATTTTGTATAGGTCTGTTACATGTTGGATCATCCATTTCATCATAGGTTTCAATTAAGCAATATTACACAATAGTGTCTCTTTTACAGCAAAGGGAACAGGCTCGGCCCTCTCTAAAACGGGACACTTTATTCTATAAATGTGACTTTGGCAGCTGACAGGTGGTTTGTGATTTATTTTCATGAGTAATAAATAATGTTTCTAAATAATAATAATAATAATAAAATACTCAGCTCAGACTTGTTTCATTTTAATCTTATCATTATCTAATTATGAAGAACAAAGAAGTTCCAGATTTATCACTTTCTTTTTTTGTCATTTGGTTCTTCTCATCTTCCTCCATCCATTCATCCAACCTGAGACCGCCAAATAAATCAAAATTAACAACAAAACGATCCATTTTGTAGCCTATTTTTCTGCCGTTTCCTACTCCAGCTCTGACAGTCATGATGTTGCCAGGGAGATGGATACAATGTTGTCACAGACTTAGAGGTGGAGTAATACTTTGAGTAATGAGTCAGGCGTGTTGTAATGCTGATTTGAGCACGGTCAAAATTTGTTGTTGACCAATCAGATTGCTTGGTCGGAACTACTTGTTGTATAATTGTTATTAAACTCACCGACAGCAGTTGTTGTCAGCATACAAGACCCTCGGCGCAGGAGCGTTGGCACGACGAAAGCGGGCGATGAGACCTCTCGCCATGCGCGCGTAGCACCCCTCGGACTCCGCTGCCACCACCACTGTGGTCAAGAACTGACCCCACTCGTTCAGCACACTGGTGACGTACTGCATGGTGCCCTGGCCATCGCCGTAGATCTTCTTGAGGATCTATGAAAACAAAGCAGAACATTCATTGCATGGTGTTTATCAACAGTCTGTCTGTTCCATATGATCAAAAGTACTTTATACTGTACATACCTTCCTCGTGCCGTCGATACACAGGATTTCCCCAGTCGTACTGAGGATTTGGTCTCTGTACATGGGCATCTTTTCGATCTCCATGATCAGGTGCGCACGCCTCAGAACCCGAGCAGACGGAAGGGGAGACGGGGCAATGGGAGGGGTGTAAGTGCCGGCTGCTCTGGCAAACGACAGGATGCCTCGCTGAGACAAGGAGGATCCAGCCGACGTGTGGGCATCGAACAGCAGAGTCTGGTACAGGTCACGACGCTCCACGTACCACTCGTCGTGGCCCTGCTGCAGCAGCCTCTGCACCTTGCTCATCGAGACCGCGTTGAGTCGGTCACTCATCAGGGTGACCACACTCCTGTCCACAGCCCGCTTACCACAGAGTACGACGGGGAACATGCTTCTGACGGCCGGGGCGAGGCTCATCAGGATCTTAGGACTGTACGCCAGCCACGTGTACTGCTGCTGGGCATGGTGGGCATCCTCCTCCTCCTCCTCGTCACTGTTGTCCCCGTGCGCCTGGCTCAGCGTCTGCCTCAGCTTGTGACAATGTGGGCATGTCAACTTCTCCGTCAACAGGGTGTAATGAAACTTCATGCCACACACTTGCCTGGCGTAGCTGCCGAACCCTTTCTTCTCCAGGTACTCCCCTGGTGGTGCGGGGCAGTTGGTGTTGGGGCAGCGGATCAAGGCCTTCATTACACCCACCGGGCGCCAGAAGAAGGCAGGGGTGGTGAAGAAAGAGAGCATGTTGGGCACAGCTCCCTTGACAGCCATAGGAGGTGGGGGTGGGTGGAACTCCATCTTCTCCTTCAAGAGCTTCCTCTCCACTGTCTCACCTCTGACGTTCTTATACCTGGATGCTCTATCAAACAGGCCGTACGTCTCATTGTTCTTCAGCCACTTGATGTTCGCGGGGGCTATACCAAGGGCTTGGGCAGATTCAGGTGGCTGCTCCCAGAACTTCTGCCAGCCCTCCAGCAGGACGCCACCGGACTCTGAGGCAGAGGTCTCTCGGAGGGATGAGGGTCCGGGCCTGTTGTCAGAGTCCTGGCACACAGAACTGGTGAGGTCTCCCCAGGTGGTCAGCTGCATGGAGACCGACACCTCGGACTCATCAAGGACATTCTCTGAAGAGGATAATACCACAAAAATGTATCAACTGCATTGCTTGATACATACTTATCAATTTCACATGTCACAAACACCTAGCAGCTCCACAGCATAATACAAAGTCATTTCATGTTCATTTCAGCATAATATTACTACCTGCAGCAGCCAACAACTCTGCATCGCTGACATATTTGGGATCCTGCTGTGAGAGGTCGGAGACGGTTGGAGGAGCCCGGTCTTTCTTCGATTGCTGTTTCTGCAGGAAATAAAACACAACCATAGAATAATCTCATAAAATAATATTTTTTACTACTACTGATTACTGCTTAACATCAATTACTCAGGTCTAAAAGGTAACTGAGTTTATCTTACCTTCAACCTCCTGTCAAGATGCCATGTGACAGGAGGGAACTCCTTTGCGTACTCCAGCAATCGCTCCTTTTGCCACTTCAGCAGCTCGTTCTTCTCTCCCTTCTGGCAGTACTCAAACAGCAACCATACTAGCCAGCCGACATCATTTTCAAGAAGCCACCTGAATGTCTGACCAGCGTACTTCCCGAACACGATGACCAGCTGGCCTTTCCACATTTCACCCCCGGACTTCTTGGCAGCCGCCTCTGCTTTCACAGCATCCAGCCATGTAGGGTCCTCTACACTGCCAGGGGCCTCTGCCACAGACCTTGCTGCATCTGTACACTGCAGCCTGGCTTCTCCTTGCCGGTACAGACAGATGTTAGGGTACTGGTGCTGCTTCTGATGACTGACCAGCGATGGTTTGGTGGTGAAGCTTTTCCCACAGACATCACAGTCGAAGCTCTCCCTGGCAAAATGAATCTTCTTGTGCCTCGTCAGGTTGGACTTCTCTGTGAAAGTCTTGTCACACACGCTGCACTGATGTCTAGGCTTCTCCATGTTCCATCTGCTACAGTGAAACATGAATAAATATGAGTAAAACTAAAAGCAGATCATTTAGATTTACAATAATATTTACTATAGTGTAGATATATTTAATTGATTTGATATAGTACAGTATAGATCTATACTTCACTATATTAAATATATCTATACTAAAAATTGCTTTGACATAAACATCAGACATACACATAACACTAACACATGATTTATTTTTTTTGCCTGTATGCAACTCATACCATGCCACCATAAATCACAACTTTATTCGCCATATCATTCAAAAAGTCCTGCACAGGGAATCATTTATTGTGCTTACCTTTCTTGTTCATTTGTCCTAAACAGCCAACAGCGCGTATCACTGCTTACTTAACTGTTATATTTGTGAATCATAATTTTAATGGTCTCGGGCATGTAATGTCTTCTCATGTTCTTATCTTTTGCCTCCCTCCAACCCTCCCAGATCCCCAATTCTTCTCATCATCTTCCTTTTCTCCCAGTGTATGGGACTACTTTATGCATGATTAATTGATATGGATTAATATCAAAATATGAAGCCCTAGCCAAGTTTGTAAACTAACTGATCATGTTTTTACAATGCAAGTTATGCTGGTAAACAGTTCTAAAACAAACACAGTTCTGAGAGCACAATAAACACTAAGTTACTTCACTACAGGTGGCAAACACACAGTCTGATTATGTTTTTAAATCATTTATGGGCGCACTATACTGTTCTGGTCAGACAATTAAATCGAATCAAACAATTCATGTTTTTCAGGGGGGGGGGGGGGCATGTCGAGTCATTATTAGACAGATGCGTTTTTGATCATAACGATAGAATAACACTTATATCACCCCCGCTATACCGTTTAATTTTGTAAAAGATCCAACGTAGCTGACCGCTGTTAACCTCAGGTGAGGGGGGGGCGGTGGCTGAGGAGGCGGATGAACCATGACAGAAAACTTTATTGATAGCCCCCAAACTAAAAAAAAATGCAACGAATTATGGATTAATCCTAAGAAAACGTTGTTCTAAGAGTTCACTTTTTATGAGATGTTTTTTCGTTTTAAACTCTCTGTCAACAGTCCCGTTAGCCGTTACCGCTAGCTAGCGGTAACGGCTAAAGGGAGGCACCTAGCCTACCGGCAAACTGTCAGTACGATAGCATTACACATTAACAAGCCGAGCCCCGCATCTTTTATCGTTCTACCAAATCGATACTGCTTAATACATGCCTTACAAATGTCTAACTAACTAGCAAAGGATGAAGAGAATAAAATTTACCTGAGTGAAAAGACGTTGACAATGGCATTCACCGTCAGGGGCCGCCGTGAATATATGAATATATTAGATGACGTATCCAGTCCTCGCTCAATGATTGGTCTGTTGAGCGCTCAGCTCTGCTCAGCATTGCTCAACCATTGGCTGATCGCGCTCAGCTCTGCTCAGCATTGCTCAACCATTGGCTGATCGTTGCTCAGCTTTGCTCAACCATTGGTCGGCTGAGGGCCGCTTAGGGACTTGGAGGGAATTCGCCTGGGAACGCCCCCTAGTGTTCACTGGCCTCAAGTTTTATTTACAGAAATGTCATGGATAAGGCCTAGATAATTGAAATCCACTTGTCTGCTCAATGCTTTTTGCACAATTTGCATAGTTTGCGGTTATGTAGACTGATGAGATTCATATAGTCAAGTGGAAAAGTGCACAATTATTACATTTTTGGACTGAACTGAAAGGGTGTAAGAATGTATTCAGTGTACTCTCGCTTTGTCTGGAAGACATCTGAGCTGTTCACACAACTCATTGTAATGATCACCATGGGGGTGCAGCCAGCACAATGTGTATTTGATGTATTGCTTGATGTATTGCTTTGAAAAAAATACCATAGTGAAACCCAAGCATACAGAGACTCCAAAATACTTGAAATACGTTCATAATTTAACATTTACTAACATTTACAAACATTTAGTTAAACATGGAGCTAACAAAGACATACAAACAACATGCATGACAAAAACACAGATTATTTGAACATAAACTAACAATAAAGGGTCTGTAAACTGATTGTGTTTGATTGAAACTGATTAAGGTTAAAGTGATTGAGGTTAGATTGGACTGGATATTGAACACAGACCAGAACATGTTTGTATAAAAAACATACTACAAAGTGCATTTTAACAACAATATAAATAATTTTAAAAGAAGACAAGAACATTCTTAAGTAAAACTATAAAGTGCATTTTTTAAAACTATATAAATAAATAGATCCTACTTGCTAAAGCACTTTAAAACACTTTGAAAACTTTGGCTCAAACAAACAAAAACAAACAAGCTTTTTTCTCTTTCTCTACAGATGCACAGGAGAAGTGGCATCACACAGGTAAGTTATTTACACAAATATTTACACAGATATTTACAGTTATTTACAGTTATTTACAGTTATTTACAGAGTTTTCCTCTTTTCTAACTCTGCATCCACCACACTTTTGAAGTGTTCAAAGCTGTCGTACACCACATTTTCAAACCCAGAGGTGGGGGATTTCCTAGCCGACGGGCAATAGGAAAATATTTTCTGGATGCTTCCAGCTGTTTTGTCTGCTTTGGGTGTGTACCTCTTACGCTGTCCACCACAATTAGGCACATGGCAAGCCCCACATGGCCGCAAGGACTTGTTTGGCATGAATGGCTTCACTGT
>JBBNBP010000303.1:0-48311 GCA_039737535.1 Lagodon rhomboides
ATCAAGTTTGGTGTTGATAGCATGTACTTTGACTAAAATGCGTAATAGGCCACGCCCACATTGAGCGGTCACAACCACCTTCCAGATCCGGGCTCAGGAATGGGCCTTCGTCATACTGACACAATTTCGAAGAAATCGGTCCAGCCATTTCAGAGAAACAAATTTCCCATATTTGTAGCGCCCCCTAGTGGGCAACATTCGCCAAATTGAATTGGTAGCCCCACAGTCACATGCCAACCAAGGAACTCAAGTTTGGTGTTAATAGCATTAACTTTGACAAAGATACGCAACAGTTAGCATTTTCATAGCTAGCTACAGAAAGTATTTCGTTAATAATTAGCGCATTTTTAAAACTAATTACGGGGTTCGCACAACTTTAGATGAGCTCTATCAGAAGAGTGTCCCTGCCAAGTTTCACGCAGATGCGACAAAATCCCAAGGAGGAGTTCGAAAAAGTAGGTTTTACAGTTTTCGCGATGTAGCACAAAAATTTTTAGCCGGACGTGGGCATATCCAATTCCAAAGTGATTCATCAGTATTCAGGGAATCTGTGTATGTCCAAAGTTTTGCAAATTGCGACGTTCCGTAATGCACCTATTGCGGAAAGACCAAAAAAACAGTTGTAGGGGGCGCTATTTCGCCATCTTGCGTCGACCATGTGCGAGCTGGCCGAAATATCAAATTTTGCATCGAGGCCCAACAACTTGGCAAAGTTTGGTGAGTTTTTGAGCACGGGAAAGGGGCCAAATTGGGGTTTGAAAATAGTCAAGAATAATAATAATAAACAGTACAGATACAATAGGGACCTCGCAGGTCTGTGACCTGCTCGGGCCCTAATAAAAACATTACAATTACAATAGGGTCCTCGCAGGTGTACGCTGCTCGGGCCCTAATATATAATTAAAGCTGCAAGCAGCGATGAACGGGCCCTCGCAGGCCGCGCGTGTCGGCGAGTACTGCCATCGCGGTGTGCAGCATTTGTGGCCTGATGGTGCTGCGTACTGTCTGCGTTGTGCTGAATGCATGGGCTGTTGCAAGCGGGGGCTGCTACAGGCGAGATTTACATTTCTATGTATATATTGTCTATGTGAAGTAAAAGCTGTGGGATCACCATCAGGCTGAAGATAATTTGTTCTCAAGCTGTTCCAGCTGCTCTCCACTCTAGCGATGATGTCACACACTGTAGCTCCTGCAATACACAGTCATTGTAAATTCAGACTGCCACCAGAGCGCCACCTAGTGGCGGATTGGTAAGACCTTCAAGGGATATCCTCAGGAGGGCATTGACAATAATTCTACCAAGTTTTGTGTTAATCTGACCAACCGATGTGGAGATATAAAATACTTAAATTTAAAGAGCGCCACCTAGTGGTCATGGGCCAAAATGTTGCACAGCGTCTTAGGGGCTCATGGGGAAGTTGTATTCAGAGTTTCATGTCAATGGGCCACACCAATGTGGAGATATCCAACACCAATTAATGGTTGAATGTTTAAGTGGTAATAAGCCACGCCCACATTGAGCAGTCACAACCATCTTCAAGGTACCGCCTCAGGAATGGGTCTACATCACACTGAGTGAATTGCGAAGAAATCGGTCCAGCCATTCAAGAGGAATAAACTTCCCATATTTGTAGCGCCCCCTAGTGGCCAACATTCGCCAAATTGAATTGGTAGGCCCACAGTCACATGGGAACCAAGGATCTGAAGTTTGGTGTTAATAGCATGTACTTTGACTAAAATGCGTAATAGGCCACGCCCACATTGAGCGGTCACAACCACCTTCGAGATAGGGGCTCAGGAATGGGCCTTCATCATACTGACAGAATTTGGAAGAAATCCGTCCAGCCATTTCAGAGAAATAAACTTCCCATATTTGTAGCGCCCCCTAGTGGCCAACATTCGCCAAATTGAATTGGTAGCCCCACAGTCACATGCCAACCAAGGATCTGAAGTTTGGTGTTAATAGCATTTACTTTGACAAAGATAGGCAACAGTTAGCATTTTCATAGCTAGCTACAGAAATTAGTTTGTTAATAATTAGCGCATTTTTGAAACTAATTAGAATCTTTTAATAACTTTTGATGAGCTCTATCAGAAGAGTGTACATGCCAAGTTTCACGCAGATCGGACAAAATCCCAAGGAGGAGTTCGAAAAAGTAGGTTTTAGCATTTTCACGATGTAGCACGAAAAAATGAAGGCGGAAGTGGGCATTACCAATTCCAAAAAGATTCATCGATATTCAAGGAATCTGTGTATGTCCAAAGTTATAGAAATTGCGACGTGCCGTAATTCACCTATTGCAGAAAGAAAAAAAAAATTTGTAGGGGGCGCTATTGCGCCATCTTGCGTCGACCATGTGCGAGCCGGCCGAAATATCGAATTTCGGATCCGGCCGAACAACTTGGCAAAGATTGGTGAGTTTTTGAGCACGGGAAAGGGGCCAAATTGGGGTTTGAAAAGGATATAGTATAATAATAATAATAAAAATTAAAGCTGCAAGCAGCGATGAACGGGCCCTCGCAGGCCGCGCGTGTCGGCGAGTACTGCTGCCGCGGTGTGCAGAAATTGTGGCCTGCTGCGTGCAGTGTGCTGAACTACATGAGAGGCCTATATTGTGTCACCCTGAACACTGTTAAACAGAGATTTGTGTCCATTAGCAATGTAGCATTTTTGGGCATTTAGCAATAAAAGCGCCACCTATTGGCCGATCTGCACCAAATTTTGCACACTCCTCCAAGGAGCCATGGAACACAATTAGCTAAAGTTTCATTGTAATCGAACTGTATTTGGTGAAGATATGCGAGATTGTCCGTTTTCACCACAATGTGCAGGAAATTGTTGTTTTATATTTTGGGATTTTTTTGGACAATCAAAATTCTTTTGATAACTTTTTGTCAGGACATTCCACAGATGCTAGATCCAAAGTTTGGTGCAAATCGGTGAAATCGTGTAGGAGGAGTTCGAAAAAGTAGGTTTTGGATATAGAGTGACTTAGCCATGCAAATGTGCAGCAGAATTGGGCGTGGCCTGTGTCAGAAAACTCAGCTGTATTCAGGGAATACAGGGATATAATAGTTTTGAATGTGTCATAAAAACTGTGGAACTTACAGGCAAAAACGCGTTTTCGTCAGTTATAGCGCCACCTAGTGGAGTACACACGCAATTTTCGAAATGGAAGGTCGATGTCCTATTCTATACTTACTGTAAAAATTTCAAAGTCCTCAGCACAATAGTTTGGCTGGAATTAATATTTGAATGTTTAAGTGGTAATAGGCCACGCCCACATTGAGCTGTCACAACCATCTTCAAGATACCGCCTCAGGAATGGGCCTACATCATACTGAGTGAATTTAGAAGAAATTGGTCCAGCCATTAAAGAGAAATAAACTTCCCATATTTGTAGCGCCCCCTAGTGGCCAACATTCGCCAAATTGAATTGGTAGCCCCACAGTCACATGGGAACCTAGGATATGAAGTTTGGTGTTAATAGCATGTACTTTGACTAAAATGCGTAATAGGCCACGCCCACATTGAGCGGTCACAACCACCTTCCAGATCCGGGCTCAGGAATGGGCCTTAATCATACTGACTGAATTTCGAAGAAATCGGTCCAGCCGTTTAAGAGAAATAAACTTCCCATATTTGTAGCGCCCCCTAGTGGGCAACATTCGCCAAAGTTAATTGGTAGCCCTACAGTCATATGGCAACCAAGGATCTAAAGTTTGGTGTTAATAGCATTTACTTTTCCAAAGATACGCATCAGTTAGCGTTTTCATAGCTAGCTACAGAAAGTATTTCGTTAATAATTAGCGCATTTTTGAAACTAATTACGGGGTTCGCACAACTTTAGATGAGCTCTATCAGAAGAGTGTACATGCCAAGTTTCACGCAGATCGGACAAAATCCCAAGGAGGAGTTCGAAAAAGTAGGTTTTAGCATTTTCACGATGTAGCACGAAAAATTGAAGGCGGAAGTGGGCATATACCAATTCCAAAATGATTCATCAGTATTCAGGGAATCTGTGTATGTCCAAAGTTATCGAAATTGCGACGTGCCGTAATTCACCTATTGCAGAAAGAAAAAAAAAATTTGTAGGGGGCGCTATTGCGCCATCTTGCGTCGACCATGTGCGAGCTGGCCGAAATATCGAATTTCGGATCCGGCCGAACAACTTGGCAAAGTTTGGTGAGTTTTCGAGCACGGGAAAGGGGCCAAATTGGGGTTTGAAAAGGATATAATAATAATAATAATAATTAAAGCTGCAAGCAGCGATGAACGGGCCCTCGCAGGCCGCGCGTGTCGGCGAGTACTGCCATCGGGGTGTGCAGCATTTGTGGCCTGATGGTGCTGCGTACTGTCTGCGGTGTGCTGAATGCATGGGCTGTTGCAAGCGGGGGCTGCTACAGGCGAGATTGACATTTCTATGTATATATTGTCTATGTGAAGTAAAAGCTGTGGGATCACCATCAGGCTGAAGATAATTTGTTCTCAAGCTGTTCCAGCTGCTCTCCACTCTAGCGATGATGTCACAGACTGCAGCTCCTGCAATACACAGTCATTGTAAATTCAGACTGCCACCAGAGCGCCACCTAGTGGCGGATTGGTAAGACCTTCAAGGGATATCCTCAGGAGGGCATTGACAATAATTTTACCAAGTTTTGTGTTAATCTGACCAACCGATGTGGAGATATAAAATACTTAAATTTAAAGAGCGCCACCTAGTGGTCATGGGCCAAAATGTTGCACAGCGTCTTAGGGGCTCATGGGGAAGTTGTATTCAGAGTTTCATGTCAATGGGCCACACCAATGTGGAGATATCCAACACCAATTAATGGTTGAATGTTTAAGTGGTAATAAGCCACGCCCACATTGAGCAGTCACAACCATCTTCAAGATACCGCCTCAGGAATGGGTCTACATCACACTGAGTGAATTTGGAAGAAATTGGTCCAGCCATTCAAGAGGAATAAACTTCCCATATTTGTAGCGCCCCCTAGTGGCCAACATTCGCCAAATTGAATTGGTAGGCCCACAGTCACATGGGAACCAAGGATCTGAAGTTTGGTGTTAATAGCATGTACTTTGACTAAAATGCGTAATAGGCCACGCCCACATTGAGCGGTCACAACCACCTTCCAGATACGGGCTCAGGAATGGGCCTTCATCATACTGACTGAATTTCGAAGAAATCGGTCCAGCCATTTCAGAGAAATAAACTTCCCATATTTGTAGCGCCCCCTAGTGGCCAAC
Source organism: Lagodon rhomboides (assembly GCA_039737535.1). Lineage (NCBI taxonomy): Eukaryota > Metazoa > Chordata > Actinopteri > Spariformes > Sparidae > Lagodon > Lagodon rhomboides. Next base: position 5,252 of record JBBNBP010000303.1, read on the forward strand.
ATTCGCCAAATTAAATTGGTAGCCCCACAGTCACATGCCAACCAAGGATCTGAAGTTTGGTGTTAATAGCATTTACTTTGACAAAGATATGCAACAGTTAGCATTTTCATAGCTAGCTACAGAAAGTATTTCGTTAATAATTAGCGCATTTTTGAAACTAATTACGAGGCTTTGCACAACTTTAGATGAGCTCTATCAGAAGAGTGTACATGCCAAGTTTCACGCAGATCGGACAAAATCCCAAGGAGGAGTTCGAAAAAGTAGGTTTTAGCAGTTTTCGCGATGTAGCACAAAAAATTGTAGGCGGAAGTGGGCATTACCAATTCCAAAGTGATTCATCGGTATTCAGGGAATCTGTGTATGTACAAAGTTTTAGAAATTGCGACGTGCCGTAATTCACCTATTGCGGAAAGAAAAAAAAAATTTGTAGGGGGCGCTATTGCGCCATCTTGCGTCGACCATGTGCGAGCTGGCCGAAATATCGAATTTCGATCACGGCCGAACAACTTGGCAAAGTTTGGTGAGTTTTTGAGCACGGGAAAGGGGCCAAATTGGGGTTTGAAAAGGATCATAGAATAATAATAATAATAATTAAAGCTGCAAGCAGCGATGAACGGGCCCTCGCAGGCCGCGCGTGTCGACGAGTACTGCCGCCGCGGTGTGCAGCAATCGTGGCCTGCTGCGTGCTGTGTGCTGCTTGCTGTAAAGGCAGAAAAGCTGACAGGTAAGAGGGCTGAAAGAGCTCAAAAAGGTGAACAGTTTCTGTGGCTGCTGCAGCAGTGGTAGAACCAAAGTAGAAAAAGTCCCATAACAATGAATGGGAAAACGCCTCCCAAACTCCTGCGATTTTTGAAAAACGTGCATGGGTTATCACCAGAATATTCATACAGTGAGTAACAGCAGACATTGCTGAGCTTTGCGATATGTTTTTTATTTCTGTAGAGTGAAAAATGACGTCGCCAGAGCGAGAGACAGAACAGGTAATGTCTGCTCTCTTCCAGAAATTTAGGCTCCAAATTAACATTACGGCTTATGGGGGAGCTGCTGGAGTGCTTGTCACTGTAGGGCTTCTACAGCCAAAACCGTAAGTCCTTCATCTGAAATAAGAACATCAGCTGAAAACCAAGAAGATGTTCTACATTTCTATATATATATTGTCTATGTGAAGTAAAAGATGTGGGATCCACATAAAGCTGAAGAGAATTTTTTCTCCAATGTTTCCAGGTGCTACCCACTCCAGCAATAATGTCACACACTGTAGCTCCCGCAATACACACTCATTATAAATGGAGACAGCCACAAGAGCGCCACCTTGTGGCGGATCAGTAAAACGTTCAATGCATATCCTCAGGAGGGCATTGGCAATAAGTGTACCAAGTTTTGTGTTAATCCGACCAACCAATGTGGAGATATAAAATACTTCAATTTAAAGAGCGCCACCTAGTGGTCATCGGCCAAAATTTAGCGCAGTGCCTTAGGGGCTCATGGGGAATTCGTATTCAGAGTTTCATGTCATTCGGCCACACCAATGTGGAGATATCCAACATTTCCTGTTTAAACCAAAATCTGCAGGAAGTTGTTATTTAAAAGTTAATAAGTGTTTAGGACTATCAAAATTCTTTTGATAACTTTTTGTCAGGACATTCCACAGATGCTAAATCCAAAGTTTGGTGCAAATCGGTGATATCGTGTAGGAGGAGTTCGAAAAAGTAGGTTTTGGATATACGGTGACTTAGCTATTGAAATTAGCAGCAGAAGTGGGCGTGGCCTATGTCAGAAAACTCAGTTGTATTCAGGGAATACAGGGATGTAATGATTTTGAATGTGTCATAAAAACTGTGGAACTTACAGGCAAAAACGCGTTTTCGTCAGTTATAGCGCCACCTAGTGGAGTACACACGCAATTTTCGAAATGGAAGGTCGATGTACTATTCTATACTTACTGTAAAAATTTCAAAGTCCTCAGCACAATAGTTTGGCTGGAATTAATATTTGAATGTTTAAGTGGTAATAGGCCACGCCCACATTGAGCTGTCACAACCATCTTCAAGATACCGCCTCAGGAATGGGCCTACATCATACTGAGTGAATTTAGAAGAAATTGGTCCAGCCATTAAAGAGAAATAAACTTCCCATATTTGTAGCGCCCCCTAGTGGCCAACATTCGCCAAATTGAATTGGTAGCCCCACAGTCACATGGGAACCTAGGATATGAAGTTTGGTGTTAATAGCATGTACTTTGACTAAAATGCGTAATAGGCCACGCCCACATTGAGCGGTCACAACCACCTTCCAGATCCGGGCTCAGGAATGGGCCTTAATCATACTGACTGAATTTCGAAGAAATCGGTCCAGCCGTTTAAGAGAAATAAACTTCCCATATTTGTAGCGCCCCCTAGTGGGCAACATTCGCCAAAGTTAATTGGTAGCCCTACAGTCATATGGCAACCAAGGATCTAAAGTTTGGTGTTAATAGCATTTACTTTTCCAAAGATACGCATCAGTTAGCGTTTTCATAGCTAGCTACAGAAAGTATTTCGTTAATAATTAGCGCATTTTTCAAACTAATTACGGGGTTCGCACAACTTTAGATGAGCTCTATCAGAAGAGTGTACCTGCCAAGTTTCACGCAGATCGGACAAAATCCCAAGGAGGAGTTCGAAAAAGTAGGTTTTAGCATTTTCACGATGTAGCACGAAAAATTGAAGGCGGAAGTGGGCATATCCAATTCCAAAATGATTCATCGGTATTCAGGGAATGTGTGGATGTCCAAAGTTTTCGAAATTGCGACGTGCCGTAATTCACCTATTGCGGAAAGAAAAATAAAATTTGTAGGGGGCGCTATTGCGCCATCTTGCGCCGACCATGTGCGAGCTGCCCGAAATATCGAATTTCGGATCCGGCCGAACAACTTGGCAAAGTTTGGTGAGTTTTTGAGCATGGGAAAGGGGCCAAATTGGTGTTTCAAAATAATAAAGAATAATAATAAAAAACAGCGCAATTACAATAGGGACCTCGCAGGTCTGTGACCTGCTCGGGCCCTAATTAAAGCTGCAAGCAGCGATGAACGGGCCCTCGCAGGCCGCGCGTGTCGGCGAGTACTGCCGCCGCGGTGTGCAGAAATCGTGGCCTGCTGCGTGCTGTGTGCTGCTTGCTGTCAAGGCAGAAAAGCTGACAGGTAAGAGGGCTGAAAGAGCTTAAAAAGGTGAACAGTTTCTCTGGCTGCTGCAGCAGTGGCAGAACCGAAGTTGAAAATGTCCCCATAAGAACGAATGGGAAAACGCCTCCCAAACTCCTGTGATTTTTGAAAAAAGTCCATGGGTTATCACCAGAATATTCATACAGTGAGTAACAGCAGACATTGCTGAGCTTTGCGATATCTTTTTTATTTCTGTAGAGTGACAAATGAGGTCGCCAGAGCGGGAGACAGGACAGGTACCGTCTGCTGTCCTCCAGAAATTTAGGCTCAAAATTAACATGGCGGCTTATGGGGGAGTTGCTGGAGTGCGTGTCGCTCTAGGGCTTCTACAGCCAAAAGTTTGAGTCCTACATCTGAAATAAAAACATCAGCTGAAAGCCAACAAGATTTCCTACATTTGTATGTATATATTGTCTATGTGAAGTAAAAGATGTGGCATCCACATCAGGCTGAAGAGAATTTTCCTTTAGTTTTTAGCTCCCGCAATACACAGTCATTATAAATTCAGACAGCCACCATAGCGCCAACTAGTGGCGGATCAGTAAAACCTTTGACAGGTATCCTCAGGAGGGCATTGGTAATAAGTGTACCAAGTTTTGTGTTAATCTGACCAACCGATGTGGAGATATAAAATACTTCAATTTAAAGAGCGCCAGCTAGTGGTCATCGGCCAAAATGTTGCGCAGCGCCTTAGGGGCTCATGGGGAAGTTGTATTCAGAGTTTCATGTCATTGGGCCACACCAATGTGGAGATATCCAACACCAATAAATGGTTGAATGTTTAAGTGGTAATAAGCCACGCCCACATTGAGCAGTCACAACCATCTTCGAGATACCGCCTCAGGAATGGGTCTACATCACAGTGAGTGAGTTTGGAAGAAATCGGTCCAGCCATTCAAGAGGAATAAACTTCCCATATTTGTAGCGCCACCTAGTGGCCAACATTCGCGAAATTGAATTGGTAGGCCCACAGTCACATGGGAACCAAGGATATGAAGTTTGGTGTTAATAGCATGTATTTTGACTAAAATGCGTAATAGGCCACGCCCACATTGAGCAGTCACAACCACCTTCCAGATACGGGCTCAGGAATGCGCCTACATCATACTGACTGAATTTGGAAGAAATCGGTCCAGCCATTTAAGAGAAATAAACTTCCCATATTTGTAGCGCCCCCTAGTGGGCAACATTCGCCAAAGTTAATTGGTAGCCCTACAGTCATATGGCAACCAAGGATCTGAAGTTTGGTGTTAATAGCATTTACTTTGACAAAGATATGCAACAGTTAGCATTTTCATAGCTAGCTACAGAAAGTATTTCGTTAATAATTAGCGCATTTTTGAAACTAATCACCGGGTTCGCACAACTTTAGATGAGCTCTATCAGAAGAGTGTACCTGCCAAGTTTCACGCAGATCGGACAAAATCCCAAGGAGGAGTTCGAAAAAGTAGGTTTTACAGTTTTCGCGATGTAGCACGAAAAAATGAAGGCGGAAGTGGGCATTACCAATTCCAAAAAGATTCATCGATATTCAAGGAATCTGTGTATGTCCAAAGTTTTAGAAATTGCGACGTGCCGTAATTCACCTATTGCAGAAAGAAAAATAAAATTTGTAGGGGGCGCTATTGCGCCATCTTGCGTCGACCATGTGCGAGCCGGCCGAAATATCGAATTTCGAATCCGGCCGAACAACTTGGCAAAGATCGGTGAGTTTTCCAGCACGGGAAAGGGGCCAAATTGGGGTTTGAAAATAAGTTAAGAATAATAATAATAATAAAACATTACAATTACAATAGGGTCCTCGCAGGTGTACCTGCTCGGGCCCTAATTAAAGCTGCAAGCAGCGATGAACGGGCCCTCGCAGCCCACGCGTGTCGGCGAGTACTACAGCCGAGGCGTGCAGCCATTGTGGCCTGCTGCGTACAGTTTGTTGAATGAGTGGGCTACATTGTGTTACCCTGAACAGTCTTAAACAGAGGTTTGTGTCCATTAGCAAAGCAGCATTTTTGGGCATTTAGCAATAAAAGCGCCACCTATTGGCTGATGTGCACCAAATTTTGCACACACTACATCGAGCCATGGAAAACAATTAGGCAAAGTGTCATTGTAATCGGACTGTATTTGGTCAAGATCTGCAAGACTGTCTGTGTTCACTCCAATGTGCAGGAAATTGTTGTTTTATATTTTGGACGTCTTTAGCAAAATCACAAATCTTTTGATATTGTTTTGTCAGGAGGTTCTACAGATGCGTCATGCAAAGTTTGTTGCAAATCGGTGAAACTGCCTAGGAGGAGTTCAAGAAAGTAATGTTTTCATCTTTGCCGATTTTGTGAATGGAAACTTAGGGCATAAGTGGGCGTGGCCTATGTCGGAAAACGCAGCTCTATTCAGGGAATACAAGGATATAATGGTTTTGAATGTGTCATAAAAACTGTGGAACTTACAGGCCAAAACGCGTTTTCGTCAGTTATAGCGCCACCTAGTGGGCGATTTTCACCAAATTTTGCACAAACCCTCATGTGGCCATGGAAGACAATCAGCAAAAGTTTCGAAGTAATCGTATTGTATTTGTTCAAGATATGCGAGATTGTTCGGTTTCAGCACAATGTGCAGGAAATAGTTGTTTTATATTTTGGTTAATTTTTGGACTATCAAAATTCTTTTGATAACTTTGTGTCAGGACATTCCACAGATGCTACATCCAAAGTTTGGTGCAAATTGGACAAAATTCCGTATGAGGTTTTTGGAAAAAGTAGGTTTTTCATATGTGGCCATTTTGCGAAGTGAAATTTGCTGCAGAAGTGGGCGTGGCCTATGTCAGCAAACTCAGCTCTATTCAGGGAATACAGGGATATAATGGTTTTGAATGTGTCATAAAAACTGTGGAACTTACAGGCCAAAACGCGTTTTCGTCAGTTGTAGCGCCACCTAGTGGAGTACACATGAAATTTGCGATATGGAAGGTCGATGTCCTATTCTGTACTTACTGTAAAAATTTCAAAGTCCTCAGCACAACGGTGCGTTTAATTGGTAATAGGCCACGCCCACATTGAGCAGTCACAACCATCTTCCAGATACGGGCTCAGGAATGCGCCTTAATCATACTGACTGAATTTCGAAGAAATCGGTCTAGCCGTTTAAGAGAAATAAACTTCCCATATTTGTAGCGCCCCCTAGTGGGCAACATTCGCCAAAGTTAATTGGTAGCCCTACAGTCATATGGCAACCAAGGATCTGAAGTTTGGTGTTAATAGCATTTACTTTGCCAAAGATACGCATCAGTTAGCGTTTTCATAGCTAGCTACAGAAAGTATTTCGTTAATAATTAGCGCATTTTTCAAACTAATTACGGGGTTCGCACAACTTTAGATGAGCTCTATCAGTAGAGTGTACCTGCCAAGTTTCACGCAGAGCGGACAAAATCCCAAGGAGGAGTTCGAAAAAGTAGGTTTTCCAGTTTTCTCGATGTAGCACAAAAAATTAGACGCGGAAGTGGGCATATACAATTCCAAAATGATTCATCGGTATTCAGGGAATGTGTGGATGTCGAAAGTTATTCAAAATGCGACGAGCCGTAATTCAACTATTGTGGAAAGAAAAAAAAAATTTGTAGGGGGCGCTATTTCGTCATCTTGTGTCGACCATGTGCGAGCAGCCCGAAATATCGAATTTCGGATGAGGCCGAACAACGTGGCAAACTTTGGTGAGTTTTTGAGCATGGGAAAGGGGCCAAATTGGGGTTTTAAGATGATCAAGAATAATAATAATAAAAAACATTACAATTACAATAGGGTCCTCGCAGCTTCGCTGCTCGGGCCCTAATTAAAGCTGCAAGCAGCGATGAACGGGCCCTCGCAGGCCGCGCGTGTCGGCGAGTACTGCCATCGCGGTGTGCAGCATTTGTGGCCTGATGGTGCTGCGTACTGTCTGCGTTGTGCTGAATGCATGGGCTGTTGCAAGCGGGGGCTGCTACAGGCGAGATTTACATTTCTATGTATATATTGTCTATGTGAAGTAAAAGCTGTGGGATCACCATCAGGCTGAAGATAATTTGTTCTCAAGCTGTTCCAGCTGCTCTCCACTCTAGCGATGATGTCACACACTGTAGCTCCTGCAATACACAGTCATTGTAAATTCAGACTGCCACCAGAGCGCCACCTAGTGGCGGATTGGTAAGACCTTCAAGGGATATCCTCAGGAGGGCATTGACAATAATTCTACCAAGTTTTGTGTTAATCTGACCAACCGATGTGGAGATATAAAATACTTAAATTTAAAGAGCGCCACCTAGTGGTCATGGGCCAAAATGTTGCACAGCGTCTTAGGGGCTCATGGGGAAGTTGTATTCAGAGTTTCATGTCAATGGGCCACACCAATGTGGAGATATCCAACACCAATTAATGGTTGAATGTTTAAGTGGTAATAAGCCACGCCCACATTGAGCAGTCACAACCATCTTCAAGGTACCGCCTCAGGAATGGGTCTACATCACACTGAGTGAATTTGCGAAGAAATCGGTCCAGCCATTCAAGAGGAATAAACTTCCCATATTTGTAGCGCCCCCTAGTGGCCAACATTCGCCAAATTGAATTGGTAGGCCCACAGTCACATGGGAACCAAGGATCTGAAGTTTGGTGTTAATAGCATGTACTTTGACTAAAATGCGTAATAGGCCACGCCCACATTGAGCGGTCACAACCACCTTCGAGATAGGGGCTCAGGAATGGGCCTTCATCATACTGACAGAATTTCGAAGAAATCGGTCCAGCCATTTCAGAGAAATAAACTTCCCATATTTGTAGCGCCCCCTAGTGGCCAACATTCGCCAAATTGAATTGGTAGCCCCACAGTCACATGGCAACCAAGGATCTGAAGTTTGGTGTTAATAGCATTTACTTTGACAAAGATAGGCAACAGTTAGCATTTTCATAGCTAGCTACAGAAATTAGTTTGTTAATAATTAGCGCATTTTTGAAACTAATTAGAATCTTTTAATAACTTTTGATGAGCTCTATCAGAAGAGTGTACATGCCAAGTTTCACGCAGATCGGACAAAATCCCAAGGAGGAGTTCGAAAAAGTAGGTTTTAGCAGTTTTCACGATGTAGCACGAAAAAATTGAAGGCGGAAGTGGGCATATACCAATTCCAAAATGATTCATCGGTATTCAAGGAATCTGTGTATGTCCAAAGTTTTAGAAATTGCGACGTGCCGTAATTCACCTATTGCAGAAAGAAAAAAAAAATTTGTAGGGGGCGCTATTGCGCCATCTTGCGTCGACCATGTGCGAGCTGCCCGAAATATCGAATTTCGGATCCGGCCGAACAACTTTGCAAAGATTGGTGAGTTTTTGAGCACGGGAAAGGGGCCAAATTGGGGTTTGAAAAGGATATAGTATAATAATAATAATAATTAAAGCTGCAAGCAGCGATGAACGGGCCCTCGCAGGCCGCGCGTGTCGGCGAGTACTGCTGCCGCGGTGTGCAGAAATTGTGGCCTGCTGCGTGCAGTGTGCTGAACTACATGAGAGGCCTATATTGTGTCACCCTGAACACTGTTAAACAGAGATTTGTGTCCATTAGCAATGTAGCATTTTTGGGCATTTAGCAATAAAAGCGCCACCTATTGGCCGATCTGCACCAAATTTTGCACACTCCTCCAAGGAGCCATGGAACACAATTAGCTAAAGTTTCATTGTAATCGAACTGTATTTGGTGAAGATATGCGAGATTGTCCGTTTTCACCACAATGTGCAGGAAATTGTTGTTTTATATTTTGGGATTTTTTTGGACAATCAAAATTCTTTTGATAACTTTTTGTCAGGACATTCCACAGATGCTAGATCCAAAGTTTGGTGCAAATCGGTGAAATCGTGTAGGAGGAGTTCGAAAAAGTAGGTTTTGGATATAGAGTGACTTAGCCATGCAAATGTGCAGCAGAAGTGGGCGGGGCCTGTGTCAGAAAACTCAGCTGTATTCAGGGAAGACAGGGATATAATGGTTTTGAAAGTGTCATAAAAACTGTGGAAGTTACAGGCAAAAACGCGTTTTGGTCAGTTATAGCGCCACCTAGTGGAGTAGACACGCAATTTTCGATATGGAAGGTCGATGTCCTATTCTATACGTACTGTAAAAATTTCAAAGTCCTCAGTACAACAGTATGTAAAATTGGTAATAGGCCACGCCCACATTGAGCAGTCACAACCACCTTCCAGATTCGGGCTCAGGAATGCGCCTACATCATACTGACTGAATTTGGAAGAAATCCGTCCAGCCATTTCAGAGAAACAAACTTCCCATATTTGTAGCGCCCCCTAGTGGCCAACATTCGCCAAATTGAATTGGTAGCCCCACAGTCACATGCCAACCAAGGATCTGAAGTTTGGTGTTAATAGAATTTACTTTGACAAAGATATGCAACAGTTCGCATTTTTATAGCTAGCTACAGAAAGTATTTCGTTAATAATTAGCGCATTTTTGAAACTAATCACTGGGTTCGCACAACTTTAGATGAGCTCTATCAGAAGAGTGTACCTGCCAAGTTTCACGCAGATCGGACAAAATCCCAAGGAGGAGTTCGAAAAAGTAGGTTTTACAGTTTTCGCGATGTAGCACGAAAAAATTATAGGCGGACGTGGGCATATCCAATTCCAAAGTGATTCATCGGTATTCAGGGAATGTGTGGATGTACAAAGTTTTTGAATTTGCGACGTGCCATAATTCACCTATTGCGGAAAGACCAAAAAAACAGTGTAGGGGGCGCTATTGCGCCATCTTGCGTCGACCATGTGCGATCTGCCCAAAATATCGAATTTCGGATCCGGCCGAAGAACTTTGCAAAGTTTGGTGAGTTTTTGAGCACGGGAAAGGGGCCAAATTGGGGTTTGAAAATGATCAAGAATAATAATAATAAACATTAGAATAACAATAGGGTCCTCGCAGGTGTACCTGCTCGGGCCCTAATAAACAGCGCAATTACAATAGGGTCCTCGCAGGTGTACCTGCTCGGGCCCTAATAATAAACAGCGCAATTACAATAGGGTCCTCGCAGGTGTACCTGCTCGGGCCCTAATTAAAGCTGCAAGCAGCGATGAACGGGCCCTCGCAGGCCGCGCGTGTCGGCGAGTACTGCTGCCGCGGTGTGCAGAAATTGTGGCCTGCTGCGTGCAGTGTGCTGAACTACATGAGAGGCCTATATTGTGTCACCCTGAACACTGTTAAACAGAGATTTGTGTCCATTAGCAATGTAGCATTTTTGGGCATTTAGCAATAAAAGCGCCACCTATTGGCCGATCTGCACCAAATTTTGCACACTCCTCCAAGGAGCCATGGAACACAATTAGCTAAAGTTTCATTGTAATCGAACTGTATTTGGTGAAGATATGCGAGATTGTCCGTTTTCACCACAATGTGCAGGAAATTGTTGTTTTATATTTTGGGATTTTTTTGGACAATCAAAATTCTTTTGATAACTTTTTGTCAGGACATTCCACAGATGCTAGATCCAAAGTTTGGTGCAAATCGGTGAAATCGTGTAGGAGGAGTTCGAAAAAGTAGGTTTTGGATATAGAGTGACTTAGCCATGCAAATGTGCAGCAGAAGTGGGCGGGGCCTGTGTCAGAAAACTCAGCTGTATTCAGGGAAGACAGGGATATAATGGTTTTGAAAGTGTCATAAAAACTGTGGAAGTTACAGGCAAAAACGCGTTTTGGTCAGTTATAGCGCCACCTAGTGGAGTAGACACGCAATTTTCGATATGGAAGGTCGATGTCCTATTCTATACGTACTGTAAAAATTTCAAAGTCCTCAGTACAACAGTATGTAAAATTGGTAATAGGCCACGCCCACATTGAGCAGTCACAACCACCTTCCAGATTCGGGCTCAGGAATGCGCCTACATCATACTGACTGAATTTGGAAGAAATCCGTCCAGCCATTTCAGAGAAACAAACTTCCCATATTTGTAGCGCCCCCTAGTGGCCAACATTCGCCAAATTGAATTGGTAGCCCCACAGTCACATGCCAACCAAGGATCTGAAGTTTGGTGTTAATAGAATTTACTTTGACAAAGATATGCAACAGTTCGCATTTTTATAGCTAGCTACAGAAAGTATTTCGTTAATAATTAGCGCATTTTTGAAACTAATCACGAGGTTCGCACAACTTTAGATGAGCTCTATCAGAAGAGTGTACCTGCCAAGTTTCACGCAGATCGGACAAAATCCCAAGGAGGAGTTCGAAAAAGTAGGTTTTACAGTTTTCGCGATGTAGCACGAAAAAATTATAGGCGGACGTGGGCATATCCAATTCCAAAGTGATTCATCGGTATTCAGGGAATGTGTGGATGTACAAAGTTTTTGAATTTGCGACGTGCCGTAATTCACCTATTGCGGAAAGACCAAAAAAACAGTGTAGGGGGCGCTATTGCGCCATCTTGCGTCGACCATGTGCGAGCTGGCCAAAATATCGAATTTCGAATCCGGCCGAAGAACTTTGCAAAGTTTGGTGAGTTTTTGAGCACGGGAAAGGGGCCAAATTGGGGTTTGAAAATGGTCAAGAATAATAATAATAACAAACAAAGTCAGTTACGGAATAACAATAGGGTCCTCGCAGGTGTACCTGCTCGGGCCCTAATTAAAGCTGCAAGCAGCGATGAACGGGCCCTCGCAGGCCGCGCGTGTCGGCGAGTACTGCTGCCGCGGTGTGCAGAAATTGTGGCCTGCTGCGTGCAGTGTGCTGAACTACATGAGAGGACTATATTGTGTCACCCTGAACACTCTTAAACAGAGATTTGTGGCCATCAGCAACGCATCATTTTTGGGCATTTAGCAATAAAAGCGCCACCTATTGGCCGATCTGCACCAAATTTTGCACACACCCTCATCGAGCCATGGAACACAATTAGCCAAAGTTTCGTTGTAATCGGACTGTATTTGGTCAAGATATGCGAGATTGTCAGGTTTCACCACAAAGTGCAGGAAATGGTTGTTTTATATTTTTGGAATTTTTTGGACTATCAAAATAATTTTGATAACTTGTTGTCAGGACATTCTACAGATGCTAAATCCAAAGTTTGGTGTTAATCGGACAAAATTCCGTATGAGGTTTTTGGAAAAAGTAGGTTTTGGATATACGGTGACTTAGCCATTGAAATTTTCAGCAGAAGTGGGCGTGGCCTATGTCAGAAAACTCAACTATATTCAGGGAAGACAGGGATATAATGGTTTTGAATGTGTCACAAAATCTGTAGAACTTACAGGCAAAAACGCGTTTTCCTCAGTTGTAGCGCCACCTAGTGGCCAACATTCGCCAAATTGAATTGTTAGCCCCCAAGTCACATGCCAAACAAGGATCTGAAGTTTGGTGTTAATAGCATTGACTTTGACAAAAATGTGCAATAGGCCACGCCCACATTGAGCAGTCACAACCACCTTCCAGATACGGGCTCAGGAATGGGCCTACATCATACTGACTGAATTTCGAAGAAATCGGTCCAGCCGTTTAAGAGAAATAAACTTCCCATATTTGTAGCGCCCCCTAGTGGGCAACATTCGCCAAAGTTAATTGGTAGCCCTACAGTCACATGGCAACCAAGGATCTGAAGTTTGGTGTTAATAGCATTTACTTTGCCAAAGATACGCATCAGTTAGCGTTTTCATAGCTAGCTACAGAAAGTATTTCGTTAATAATTAGCGCATTTTTCAAACTAATTAGAATCTTTTGATAACTTTAGATGAGCTCTATCAGAAGAGTGTACATGCCAAGTTTCACGCAGATCGGACAAAATCCCAAGGAGGAGTTCGAAAAAGTAGGTTTTACAGTTTTCGCGATGTAGCAAAAAAAAATTATAGGCGGACGTGGGCATATCCAATTCCAAAGTGATTCATCGGTATTCAGGGAATGTGTGGATGTCCAAAGTTTTTCAAATTGCGACGTGCCGTAATTCACTTATTGTGGAAAGAAAAAAAAAATTTGTAGGGGGCGCTATTTTGCCATTTTGCGTCGACCATGTGCGAGCCGGCCGAAATATCGAATTTCGGATGAGGCCGAACAACATGGCAAACTTTGGTGAGTTTTCGAGCATGGGAAAGGGGCCAAATTGGGGTTTGAAAAGGGTAAAGAATAATAATAACAAAAAACAGTACAATTACAATAGGGTCCTCGCAGGTGTACCTGCTCGGGCCCTAATAAACAGCGCAATTACAATAGGGTCCTCGCAGGTGTACCTGCTCGGGCCCTAATAATAAACATTACAATTACAATAGGGTCCTCGCAGGTGTACCTGCTCGGGCCCTAATTAAAGCTGCAAGCAGCGATGAACGGGCCCTCGCAGGCCGCGCGTGTCGGCGAGTACTGCCGCCGCGGTGTGCAGCAATCGTGGCCTGCTGCGTGCTGTGTGCTGCTTGCTGTAAAGGCAGAAAAGCTGACAGGTAAGAGGGCTGAAAGAGCTTAAAAAGGTGAACAGTTTCTCTGGCTGCTGCAGCAGTGGCAGAACCGAAGTTGAAAATGTCCCCATAAGAACGAATGGGAAAACGCCTCCCAAACTCCTGTGATTTTTGAAAAAAGTCCATGGGTTATCACCAGAATATTCATACAGTGAGTAACAGCAGACATTGCTGAGCTTTGCGATATCTTTTTTATTTCTGTAGAGTGAAAAATGAGGTCGCCAGAGCGAGAGACAGGACAGGTACCGTCTGCTCTCCTCCAGAAATTTAGGCTGAAAATTAACATGGCGGCTTATGGGGGAGTTGCTGGAGTGCTTGTCGCTCTAGGGCTTCTACAGCCAAAAGTTTGAGTCCTACATCTGAAATAAAAACATCAGCTGAAAGCCAACAAGATTTCCTACATTTGTATGTATATATTGTCTATGTGAAGTAAAAGATGTGGCATCCACATCAGGCTGAAGAGAATTTTCCCTTAGTTTTTAGCTCCCGCAATACACAGTCATTATAAATTCAGACAGCCACCAGAGCGCCAACTAGTGGCGGATCAGTAAAACCTTTGACAGGTATCCTCAGGAGGGCATTGGTAATAAGTGTACCAAGTTTTGTGTTAATCTGACCAACCGATGTGGAGATATAAATTACTTCAATTTAAAGAGCGCCACCTAGTGGTCATCTGCCAGAATTTTGCGCAGCGCCTTAGGGGCTCATGGGAAAGTGGTATTCAGAGTTTCATGTCATTCGGCCACACCAATGTGGAGATATCCAACAGTTCCTGTTTAAACCAAAATCTGCAGGAAGTTGATATTTAAAAAGTTAATAAGTGTTTTGGACTATCAAAATTCTTTTGATAACTTTTTGTCAGGACATTCCACAGATGCTACATCCAAAGTTTGGTGCAAATCGGTGATATCGTGTAGGAGGAGTTCGAAAAAGTAGGTTTTGGATATACAGTGAGTTAGCCATGGAAATTTGCAGCAGAAGTGGGCGTGGCCTGTGTCAGAAAACTCAGCTGTATTCAGGGAATACAGGGATATAATGGTTTTGAATGTGTCATAAAAACTGTGAAACTTACAGGCAAAAATGCGTTTTCGTCAGTTATAGCGCCACCTAGTGGAGTACACGCGCAATTTTCGACATGGAAGGTCGATGTCCTATTCTATACTTACTGTAAAAATTTCAAAGTCCTCAGCACAACAGTATGCTTAATTGGTAATAGGCCACGCCCACATTGAGCAGTCACAACCACCTTCCAGATTCGGGCTCAGGAATACGCCTACATCATACTGACAGAATTTGGAAGAAATCCGTCCAGCCATTTCAGAGAAACAAACTTCCCATATTTGTAGCGCCCCCTAGTGGCCAACATTCGCCAAATTGAATTGGTAGCCCCACAGTCACATGCCAACCAAGGATCTGAAGTTTGGTGTTAATAGCATTTACTTTGACAAAGATATGCAACAGTTAGCATTTTCATAGCTAGCTACAGAAAGTATTTCGTTAATAATTAGCGCATTTTTGAAACTAATCAGAATCTTTTGATAACTTTAGATGAGCTCTATCAGAAGAGTGTACCTGCCAAGTTTCACGCAGATCGGACAAAATCCCAAGGAGGAGTTCGAAAAAGTAGGTTTTACAGTTTTCGCGATGTAGCACAAAAAAATTATAGGCGGACGTGGGCATATCCAATTCCAAAATGATTCATCGGTATTCAGGGAATCTGTGGATGTACAAAGTTTTTGAATTTGCGACGTGCCGTAATTCACCTATTGCGGAAAGAAAAATAAAAATTGTAGGGGGCGCTATTGCGCCATCTTGCGTCGACCATGTGCGAGCTGGGCAAAATATCGAATTTCGGATCCGGCCGAACAACTTGGCAAAGTTTGGTGAGTTTTTGAGCACGGGAAAGGGGCCAAATTGGGGTTTGAAAATAATAAAGAATAATAATAATAAAAAACAGCGCAATTCGCTGCTCGGGCCCTAATAATAAACATTACAATTACAATAGGGTCCTCGCAGGTGTACCTGCTCGGGCCCTAATAAACAGCGCAATTACAATAGGGTCCTCGCAGCTTCGCTGCTCGGGCCCTAATAAACATTACAATTACAATAGGGTCCTCGCAGGTGTACCTGCTCGGGCCCTAATAAACAAAGCGATTACAATAGGGTCCTCGCAGGTGTACCTGCTCGGGCCCTAATAGAAAACAGAGCAGATACAATAGGGTCCTCGCAGGTGTACCTGCTCGGGCCCTAATTAAAGCTGCAAGCAGCGATGAACGGGCCCTCGCAGGCCGCGCGTGTCGGCGAGTACTGCCGCCGCGGTGTGCAGCAATCGTGGCCTGCTGCGTGCTGTGTGCTGCTTGCTGTAAAGGCAGAAACGCTGACAGGTAAGAGGGCTGAAAGGTAAGAGGGCAGCTTCGCTGCTCGGGCCCTAATAATAAACATTACAATTACAATAGGGTCCTCGCAGGTGTACCTGCTCGGGCCCTAATAAACAGCGCAATTACAATAGGGTCCTCGCAGCTTCGCTGCTCGGGCCCTAATAAACACTACAATTACAATAGGGTCCTCGCAGGTGTACCTGCTCGGGCCCTAATAAACAGAGCGATTACAATAGGGTCCTCGCAGGTGTACCTGCTCGGGCCCTAATAAAAAACAGAGCAGATACAATAGGGTCCTCGCAGGTGTACCTGCTCGGGCCCTAATTAAAGCTGCAAGCAGCGATGAACGGGCCCTCGCAGGCCGCGCGTGTCGGCGAGTACTGCCGCCGCGGTGTGCAGCAATCGTGGCCTGCTGCGTGCTGTGTGCTGCTTGCTGTAAAGGCAGAAAAGCTGACAGGTAAGAGGGCTGAAAGAGCTTAAAAAGGTGAACAGTTTCTCTGGCTGCTGCAGCAGTGGCAGAACCGAAGTTGAAAATGTCCCCATAAGAACGAATGGGAAAACGCCTCCCAAACTCCTGTGATTTTTGAAAAAAGTCCATGGGTTATCACCAGAATATTCATACAGTGAGTAACAGCAGACATTGCTGAGCTTTGCGATATCTTTTTTATTTCTGTAGAGTGAAAAATGAGGTCGCCAGAGCGAGAGACAGGACAGGTACCGTCTGCTCTCCTCCAGAAATTTAGGCTCAAAATTAACATGGCGGCTTATGGGGGAGTTGCTGGAGTGCTTGTCGATCTAGGGCTTCTACAGCCAAAAGTTTGAGTCCTACATCTGAAATAAAAACATCAGCTGAAAGCCAACAAGATTTCCTACATTTGTATGTATATATTGTCTATGTGAAGTAAAAGATGTGGCATCCACATCAGGCTGAAGAGAATTTTCTGTCATTTTGTAGCTCCCGCAATACACAGTCATTATAAATTCAGACAGCCACCAGAGCGCCAACTAGTGGCGGATCAGTAAAACCTTTGACAGGTATCCTCAGGAGGGCATTGGTAATAAGTGTACCAAGTTTTGTGTTAATCTGACCAACCGATGTGGAGATATAAAATACTTCAATTTAAAGAGCGCCACCTAGTGGTCATCACCAAATATTTTGCAGAGAGGCTCAGGGGCTCATGGGGAAGTAGTCACCTGAGTTTCATGTCATTCGGACAAACCAATGTGGAGATATGCAACACTTCCTGTTTGGAACGAAATCTGCAGGAAGTTGTTATTTAATAACTTGAGTATTGTTTGTGCTATCAAAATTCTTTGCACAACTTTTTGTCATGAGGCTCCACAGATGCTGTGTGCAAAGTTTGGTGCAAATCGGTGAAATCGTGTAGGAGGAGTTCGAAAAAGTAGGTTTTGGATATAGAGTGACTTAGCCATGCAAATGTGCAGCAGAAGTGGGCGGGGCCTGTGTCAGAAAACTCAGCTGTATTCAGGGAAGACAGGGATATAATGGTTTTGAAAGTGTCATAAAAACTGTGGAAGTTACAGGCAAAAACGCGTTTTGGTCAGTTCTAGCGCCACCTAGTGGAGTACACACACAATTTTGGATATGGAAGGTGGAAGTCCTATTCTGTACTTACTGTAAAAATTTCAAAGTCCTCAGCACAACAGTATGTAAAATTGGTAATAGGCCACGCCCACATTGAGCAGTCACAACCACCTTCCAGATACGGGCTCAGGAATGGGCCTACATCATACTGACTGAATTTCGAAGAAATCCGTCCAGCCATTTCAGAGAAACAAACTTCCCATATTTGTAGCGCCCCCTAGTGGCCAACATTCGCCAAATTGAATTGGTAGCCCCACAGTCACATGCCAACCAAGGATCTGAAGTTTGGTGTTAATAGAATTTACTTTGACAAAGATATGCAACAGTTCGCATTTTTATAGCTAGCTACAGAAAGTATTTCGTTAATAATTAGCGCATTTTTGAAACTAATCACCGGGTTCGCACAACTTTAGATGAGCTCTATCAGAAGAGTGTACCTGCCAAGTTTCACGCAGATCGGACAAAATCCCAAGGAGGAGTTCGAAAAAGTAGGTTTTACAGTTTTCGCGATGTAGCACAAAAAAATTATAGGCGGACGTGGGCATATCCAATTCCAAAATGATTCATCGGTATTCAGGGAATCTGTGGATGTACAAAGTTTTTGAATTTGCGACGTGCCGTAATTCACCTATTGCGGAAAGACCAAAAAAACAGTGTAGGGGGCGCTATTGCGCCATCTTGCGTCGACCATGTGCGAGCTGGTCAAAATATCGAATTTCAGATCCGGCCGAAGAACTTTGCAAAGTTTGGTGAGTTTTTGAGCACGGGAAAGGGGCCAAATTGGGGTTTGAAGATGGTCAAGAATAACAATAAAAAACCTTTCAGATACAATAGGCAGGTGTACCTGCTCGGGCCCTAATAAAAAACAGAGCAGATACAATAGGGTCCTCGCAGGTGTACCTGCTCGGGCCCTAATAATAATAAACAAAGTGATTACAATAGGGTCCTCGCAGGTGTACCTGCTCGGGCCCTAAAAACAAAGCAGATACAATAGGGTCCTCGCAGGTGTACCTGCTCGGGCCCTAAAAACAGAGCAGATACAATAGGGTCCTCGCAGGTGTACCTGCTCGGGCCCTAATAAACATTACAGAAACAATAGGGACCTCGCAGGTCTGTGACCTGCTCGGGCCCTAATTAAAGCTGCAAGCAGCGATGAACGGGCCCTCGCAGGCCGCGCGTGTCGGCGAGTACTGCTGCCGCGGTGTGCAGAAATTGTGGCCTGCTGCGTGCAGTGTGCTGAACTACATGAGAGGCCTATATTGTGTCACCCTGAACACTGTTAAACAGAGATTTGTGTCCATTAGCAATGTAGCATTTTTGGGCATTTAGCAATAAAAGCGCCACCTATTGGCCGATCTGCACCAAATTTTGCACACTCCTCCAAGGAGCCATGGAACACAATTAGCTAAAGTTTCATTGTAATCGAACTGTATTTGGTGAAGATATGCGAGATTGTCCGTTTTCACCACAATGTGCAGGAAATTGTTGTTTTATATTTTGGGATTTTTTTGGACAATCAAAATTCTTTTGATAACTTTTTGTCAGGACATTCCACAGATGCTAGATCCAAAGTTTGGTGCAAATCGGTGAAATCGTGTAGGAGGAGTTCGAAAAAGTAGGTTTTGGATATAGAGTGACTTAGCCATGCAAATGTGCAGCAGAAGTGGGCGTGGCCTGTGTCAGAAAACTCAGCTGTATTCAGGGAATACAGGGATATAATAGTTTTGAATGTGTCATAAAAACTGTGGAACTTACAGGCAAAAACGCGTTTTCGTCAGTTATAGCGCCACCTAGTGGAGTACACACGCAATTTTCGATATGGAAGGTCGATGTCCTATTCTATACGTACTGTAAAAATTTCAAAGTCCTCAGCACAACAGTATGCTTAAATTGGTAATAGGCCACGCCCACATTGAGCAGTCACAACCACCTTCCAGATTCGGGCTCAGGAATGCGCCTACATCATACTGACTGAATTTGGAAGAAATCCGTCCAGCCATTTCAGAGAAACAAACTTCCCATATTTGTAGCGCCCCCTAGTGGCCAACATTCGCCAAATTGAATTGGTAGCCCCACAGTCACATGCCAACCAAGGATCTGAAGTTTGGTGTTAATAGAATTTACTTTGACAAAGATATGCAACAGTTCGCATTTTTATAGCTAGCTACAGAAAGTATTTCGTTAATAATTAGCGCATTTTTGAAACTAATCACCGGGTTCGCACAACTTTAGATGAGCTCTATCAGAAGAGTGTCCCTGCCAAGTTTCACGCAGATCGGACAAAATCCCAAGGAGGAGTTCGAAAAAGTAGGTTTTACAGTTTTCGCGATGTAGCACGAAAAAATTATAGGCGGACGTGGGCATATCCAATTCCAAAGTGATTCATCGGTATTCAGGGAATGTGTGGATGTACAAAGTTTTTGAATTTGCGACGTGCCGTAATTCACCTATTGCGGAAAGACCAAAAAAACAGTGTAGGGGGCGCTATTGCGCCATCTTGCGTCGACCATGTGCGAGCTGGTCAAAATATCGAATTTCGGATCCGGCCGAAGAACTTTGCAAAGTTTGGTGAGTTTTTGAGCACGGGAAAGGGGCCAAATTGGGGTTTGAAAATGATCAAGAATAATAATAATAAACATTACAATAACAATAGGGTCCTCGCAGGTGTACCTGCTCGGGCCCTAATAAACAGTACAATTACAATAGGGTCCTCGCAGGTGTACCTGCTCGGGCCCTAATAATAAACAGTACAATTACAATAGGGTCCTCGCAGGTGTACCTGCTCGGGCCCTAATTAAAGCTGCAAGCAGCGATGAACGGGCCCTCGCAGGCCGCGCGTGTCGGCGAGTACTGCTGCCGCGGTGTGCAGAAATTGTGGCCTGCTGCGTGCAGTGTGCTGAACTACATGAGAGGCCTATATTGTGTCACCCTGAACACTGTTAAACAGAGATTTGTGTCCATTAGCAATGTAGCATTTTTGGGCATTTAGCAATAAAAGCGCCACCTATTGGCCGATCTGCACCAAATTTTGCACACTCCTCCAAGGAGCCATGGAACACAATTAGCTAAAGTTTCATTGTAATCGAACTGTATTTGGTGAAGATATGCGAGATTGTCCGTTTTCACCACAATGTGCAGGAAATTGTTGTTTTATATTTTGGGATTTTTTTGGACAATCAAAATTCTTTTGATAACTTTTTGTCAGGACATTCCACAGATGCTAGATCCAAAGTTTGGTGCAAATCGGTGAAATCGTGTAGGAGGAGTTCGAAAAAGTAGGTTTTGGATATAGAGTGACTTAGCCATGCAAATGTGCAGCAGAATTGGGCGTGGCCTGTGTCAGAAAACTCAGCTGTATTCAGGGAATACAGGGATATAATAGTTTTGAATGTGTCATAAAAACTGTGGAACTTACAGGCAAAAACGCGTTTTCGTCAGTTATAGCGCCACCTAGTGGAGTACACACGCAATTTTCGAAATGGAAGGTCGATGTCCTATTCTATACTTACTGTAAAAATTTCAAAGTCCTCAGCACAACAGTTTGGCTGGAATTAATATTTGAATGTTTAAGTGGTAATAGGCCACGCCCACATTGAGCTGTCACAACCATCTTCAAGATACCGCCTCAGGAATGGGCCTACATCATACTGAGTGAATTTAGAAGAAATTGGTCCAGCCATTAAAGAGAAATAAACTTCCCATATTTGTAGCGCCCCCTAGTGGCCAACATTCGCCAAATTGAATTGGTAGCCCCACAGTCACATGGGAACCTAGGATATGAAGTTTGGTGTTAATAGCATGTACTTTGACTAAAATGCGTAATAGGCCACGCCCACATTGAGCGGTCACAACCACCTTCCAGATCCGGGCTCAGGAATGGGCCTTTATCATACTGACAAAATTTCGAAGAAATCGGTCCAGCCATTGAAGAGAAATAAATTTCCCATATTTGTAGCGCCCCCTAGTGGGCAACATTCGCCAAATTGAATTTGTAGCCCCACAGTCACATGCCAACCAAGGAACTTAAGTTTGGTGTTAATAGCATTAACTTTGACAAAGATACACAACAGTTAGCATTTTCATAGCTAGCTACAGAAAGTATTTCATTCATAATTAGCGCATTTTTGAAACTAATCAGAATCTTTTGATAACTTTAGATGAGCTCTATCAGAAGAGTGTACCTGCCAAGTTTCACGCAGATCGGACAAAATCCCAAGGAGGAGTTCGAAAAAGTAGGTTTTACAGTTGTCACGATGTAGCACAAAATTTTTTAGCCGGACGTGGGCATATCCAATTCCAAAAAGATTCATCAGTATTCAGGGAATCTGTGTATGTCCAAAGTTTTGCAAATTGCGACGTTCCGTAATGCACCTATGGCGGAAAGAAAAAAAAATATTGTAGGGGGCGCTATTTTCGCCATCTTACGTCGACCATGTGCGAGCTGGCCGAAATATCAAATTTTTCACGAGGCCCAACAACTTGGCAAAGTTTGGTGACTTTTTGAGCAGGGGAAAGGGGCCAAATTGGGGTTTGAAAATAGTCAAGAATAATAATCATAAACAGTACAAAAACAATAGGGACCTCGCAGGTCTGTGACCTGCTCGGGCCCTAATAATAAAAAAAAACAGAGCAGATACAATAGGGTCCTCGCAGGTGTACCTGCTCGGGCCCTAATTAAAGCTGCAAGCAGCGATGAACGGGCCCTCGCAGGCCGCGCGTGTTGTGACATCCTGCCGTCGGAGGTTTTGCAATACTTTAATCATTACTCATGGCACTATACCATCCAAATTACAGCAATAACACTGATGTTGCCTAGATGTTGTGTTAACAGCATAGTATTGTAGTCTTACTTGAATGTTTACACAGATATGAAGGTCGTGGGTGTCTTCCTCTGGCCTCGGTCTAAGCTGAACCTGAATAAACAAATGATGGAATGGATTTGTTTTAAAAAACAGGTTTAATGTCTCCAATTGATTATTGATTATAACAGTGTATCGTATAATCTGTTACATGCAATGTTTTAATTACTTTATTACTCAATAATGTTAATTAATTTGTGTAGTAACCAACTTACTGCACAAATAATAATGAAAATACAACAAAGTGTGTAAGTATTATCAGAAAAATGTAACATTACCAAAGCTTTAAAAAGTAAAAGCACAACTGTTTATATCTACAGTATATAGCCTATTTCTTAATATTAGTGCATGTGGGATTTTACACCTGAAATGTTTAAAATGTAGCTGTTTTAACTACTATAATCATCCATCCTGGAGTAGCGGCCCGTCTGTGATTCTCCAGAACATGCAGATGGCCGGCCTGTCCTTGTATGTTGCATGTTTATAATAGTAGCCATAACTATAACTGCACTGTGTCTTTTATCATGAAATGTTATTGTATACAATATCATATTTGCTGGCATTATGTCATGGACTCCATCACTTTATTGATAAAAGAGAAAAAAATCAGTGTATTTCTAAAAAGTATTCATCACAATTAGGTACATGTCAATGTTGCTGCTTTGTAGTCATACAGATGTGACATTTACATGTCAGAATCTGGTTGTTGTGAACACAGCTTTGATATCTAGTTGTCATTTATCATCACAGCAACAGCCTTCCATTCATTGGTAGCTAACTTATAGCACTTTGTAAAACTCCATTTTATAAAGTTGACTGCCTTGACTTGTGTCGTTGCAGCCGTTTTTGAAATTATTTAGAAAAACTTGCTTTTGTTTTGAAATGAGACAAACCGGAAGCGGTGTCTGTTAGCTCCGTAAGCTTCACGCAGAGAGTAAACAACGCCTGTAGCGGTGATGTTACCTTGTTAATTTGTTTGTTTAGTTTTTTATCACTCCATGCTTCTTGGTGTTTGCTATAGCTGTGTGAATGTGGTTTTATGAGAAGTTTATGGTGAAGAATCGTATTTTTTGACTGTGAAGATGCCTCTGAAGGATGACAGCAGAATAAAGTTGTCAGTATTATCTTGTGTTTTCTTTATCTGTATTAGCTATAGTGCTAAGCAATGCTATTTGTGTAATAATTGAAACAGCTGATGTTGTCTTTTATTTTGTCTACCTGAACTTTTAGTTGTACGGTTAATAAACATATGTGGCTAAGCTGCCACGTCCAGTATTGCCGACACGCAGACGTATCGTAGCAACAGGTAAAGCCTGTCTATGAGGCATCATATCTACATATCTATGCAGGCACTGCGTATGCGTTTGCTAGAAGGCACAAACACAAACACTTCATGGTTGGGGTGGTTAACGTCTGTCATAAGCGTGCTTGCTAACGACATACACCGCCTGGTTAAATACTTACAGAAAGCAGAATTCCTGGCTAATCCCCATGGCTTCTACGTCGGTGACAGTGGCGAACTTGGCCGGGCAATCTGGACACACCATTTACATATTTACAGTCAGCAAACACACAGCCCATTCAGATTTACACATCAGTCAATCACAGCACTAAGAACACACGTTTTGACATGACTTGTATCATCCACTTTTTCATGTATGTATCCATCCAACACTAGCTTTAGCAGGTTTTAGCTAACATTAGATAGCTAGCCAGCTGACCAGCAATAACTTACGACATCTGAATACTAAATCAACTAGCTTGACATCTGTCTCTCCTAGCAATGGCTTTGCTTGTTGTTTGCGTTTAATATGATGATATTAGTTGTGTTGTTACAAGTGAATGTCACATTAGCAACCTACCTGTTACGATGAATTCGGGATAATGGCTCTCCGTTAACGATATGCGAGACTTTAACATGTAACATCACGACATCTGTCATGATGCATTCAGGGAATTCAGGTGGATTTGAAGTCCGTCGTCACGCTGCTTCTCTACTTTGAAATTCACGTGAGTTCCCTGAATGCACCATGAGAGATCTCGCGATGCTACACGTTACCACTCTCCAATATTGCCCGCCACCGCCATAACGCAACTTGTAAGCCACAGGTAGGTTGTTCATGTGTCATTCACCTGTAACAAAACAGCTAATATCATCATATACAATGTAAACAACAAGTAATGCCATTCTGAATGGGTTGTGTATTTTCATACTGTAAATATAGAATGTCTTTCCCGGACACACCCGCTAAATTGTCGTCCGTGAACGACCCGGAGGTTATGGCGCTCCGCCAAGAATATCAATTACACTGTGTAAGTATTAAACCAGGCGCTGCATGTAGCTTTTTTTTTTTTTTATCAGTGAAGTGATAGAATCCATGACACAATATTATGAAATATAATATTGTTTTCAGTAAGACTTCATGATAAAAGTTATAGTAGGCTACTATTATAAATATGCATCATATATTAATATATAGTTATATTGTTAGGAATTTTGCAGCATATTTTGTACTTTTAGTGGTAGCAGGTGTAATACAGCGTTACATACATTAATGCCTGTAATCACTCATAAAAACTTTAGAAAGGTACATAAGTGGGTTGGTTGCCTATCTGTATATTGAAAATATAAGGAGTATGTAGCTTTTATTTATGTTTGGGAAATGTTTGTATGTTGTGTATGTTGCAGTATTCCATAATGGACCAGGCGGTGCCGTTGGCACAAAAATACAGGCAGTCAATTGACGTGGGGAGAAGACAATGCGAGCTTACGGCACTGTCGTCCGAAAGCTGCAGGCTTCAGCTGCCAAATCAGCCTGGCAAGATCGGCAGATTGCAAAGCTGTTAAATGAGGTAGCTCAGCTGAAGCTTCAGCAGAAGCCTTCTCCTTCTGGTAAGTTGAGTTACTAGCTGCATTCACACAAGAGAAGCGATATGAAGTCGCAGTGGAGGTTTGCCAGTTCTCCTCTGATGACGATTCATACAGAGTGAAGTATCTTCACCTTAAAGAAGAACTGCCATGAATTGACACAGAAAGCCAGTGTTATGTTATATATGATGATGATGATGTCAGTGTGTTTTCAAGGTGTTTCACCAGTAATTCCCCTGTCAATCTAAACCCGTGGATAGTGTCTAATCATATGGATGTTGCTATAATGTGTTGTGATTTAAATCCTGACCCACCAAACATCCTGGAAAGTGAAGAGGTAAAGTTTTTCGCTCTAAATGAAATCATTGAATAATTGCTTTCAGTAAACTGGACGCTGTCTGACTCTGTCACTCGTGGGGACAGAGGTTGTTTTCTGGGGGAATGTTCACTGAAGTCTCGGTCTGGATGGCTAACCTTTGCTGTGATGTATTTTCATCACAAACACTTGGTGAGTTTAAGTTTTTAGCTGTTGAAAGATGCTGCTTTTTGGGCAGAAATGTGACAAAGAGTCAGTCAGACAAGCGAGAGAACAGATGCCTGCCACATATAACAGCGGTATGTTTTTTCCTCACATAAGCAGCCAGAGACAGTTACACTTACTACATTGCTTTTGTTTGGTGATGTAATATTGCTTTGTGTCATGTTTCTCGAAGTTGAGTGAAGGACCTGTGTAGTTAACTGACTTTGTAAATAACGTGCACTCGATACGTGCAGGTGGCTTATCTTTTCACACTGGTTTGGTTCACCTATAATCTGCCCCTGATACTAACTCAAGAAGTTATCAGCGACGGAGGGAAATTTCACTTGTTGTTGCTTCTGACAGATTCACATTGAGACGGTGGAGGGGAATTGCCTCACTAAAGCTGCATCCAGGTGCCACTGTGGATGAGGCTAACTGCTTGAGTCAGCTGTATAAGTATATGGAAAGTGAGTGTGGGAAAAAGTCAAACATTTTTTCTAACACTATTGTGATTGCGGCTTTTTGCAGATGTGACAGATGCCGAAATGTTGGAGTTGGTGGAGGAGGGTAAGTTGTAAATGTGGTAGTTTATGACATTCAAGCTATGCCTTTATATGTCAGTGTAATTGAAGTGTAATAATTCATTTGCCTGTGTTATTTATGTTATTTGTTGTAGGAGTGGTTGAGGTGGTAGAGGAGGGTAAGTTCAGAATGTGGTAGTTTGTTACATTCAAGGTTTACCTTTATGTGTGAGTGTAATTGAAGTGTAATAATTTATTTGTCTGTGTTGTTTATGTTATTTGTTGTAGGAGGAGAAAATGTGGTGTAACGACCGCAAAGACTTTCTGTTTGTGTTCATGTTTGTGTTAGTCAATAAATGTTCTTCTTTCGATTTGTGTTTGTTTCATTTTGTATACAGCTTCTATGGTGTTGAGTGTGTTAGAAACTGTCATAATCTTACAGTATGGGATAAAAAAAATTATTCTCGATATGCTAGTGTTAGTCATTACTTCTTTGTGTGTTTGTAAAAGAAGCAACTTAATTTTTGTGATGTTGGAATGTTGCATGTGAGAGGTGGTTAGTTTTATAATCAAGAAGTTAACTTTGTAGTCTTTGCAACTAATTTGTAGTTATATTGGCTAAAATAGTTATTATGATTTGAGAGTAGAATAAGATTCATATCAACTGTGAAAAAGTTACACTGTCTGTGGGTTCAGGCAGTGGCTGTAAAATGTTTTGCAAGAATTTGGTGCTCTTGAATCAACACAACCAGTCAGGGTGAAGGTGAGTGTCTGAGAAGTGTCAATCATGTTCATGTACACAGCTCACTTTTCATACAAATAAGATGTAGCACAACTTGCTTTATACAATAAAAGCATGCAAAATAAAGCCAGGTAAAAGCAAAAGCCATTCACACACAAATGATAACAATATCACAGAAAATTAAGGTTTTATACATTTATTTGACATTAAAAACTTTTAAAAAAATAAATAAATAAATAAAATAAATAAATACCCTTAATCTGCTTGGCAGGACTTTAAGATCTTTTTTTGCCAAGTACTTTCATACAAAGTGCTGCGAAAAACCACCTGATTGGCATTTTTCCTAGGTTTTCAAACCGATTTGAATGCATCACCACATGACGTTGTCAAAATAAAAGCACGTCACAACTTCAGTGTTATACCTGTCTTGTCTGTTATTCATCACGCCGCTTAATTTGACCGACGACCCAGAAATGATAAAGACAATGTTACGAAAGTGACGTGATGAATAACCTGGACATCTCCCTGTGCAGACTGATAGAAGTGTGGGATGTAGCATACATGTTAGCGGAGGCAACTTGCTACCTGTCACCGACAGCTGATCGCTGCAGCAGCTGGAGTTACGTCTCTTCCGGTCCCCGTGTGTAGTAAGTGGCGTGGATTGCATTGTTTATTTTAATGTTTCGCAGATTCTTGTTATTGCCGGCATGAATACTTTTTATGAGACATTAAATCCTACGCATAATTTACTTTTAAATATATTATTACTGTATTTTGACTGTGTCGTCTTCCCGTCGATTGGACTGGACCATTGAGTTTTTGTAGTGGGGGTAGGCTACATGGAGGATTTCAGCATCCACTGA
Source organism: Lagodon rhomboides (assembly GCA_039737535.1). Taxonomy (NCBI): domain Eukaryota; kingdom Metazoa; phylum Chordata; class Actinopteri; order Spariformes; family Sparidae; genus Lagodon; species Lagodon rhomboides. Next base: position 33,252 of record JBBNBP010000303.1, read on the forward strand.
ACAATCATACACAAGTTGTGTTTATTTCACACATTTAAAGTTGCTAAAATATTTGTTTAATCCCCCTTAATAATACCTACCTAATAATGAATGATCAATGTATCTTCTTATCACAGTCTCAACCAATATCACACACCCTGACTGGCTTGTTCACGTTGCTGCGCTGTGATTGGTTGTGGCTGGATTTGAACTGTTAGTCTTTATAAAAAAGCTCTGAGGCGCGGTTTCGGCCCTTTTAGCAAAGAACTTTGAAGACGCAAGTCGGATCTGGATTTTGCTAGCTTTCCTACTGAGAGACAGACAGACAAAGACACAGACAACCACAGATATACACACATTCACACATACAGATTCCACACATTTCGGCTCAAGACAGCAGTATTGTTTTCTTGATACGGAATTTCATCGTGCTCAATACGGTGAGTTAATTTTGAATGTATGAAGCGTTAGCATAAGACTTAACTGCTAACTTCAGTAAGATATGTTATGTGTGTATTTGCTGATTTTAACACTGGTTAACGTTACTCTGCTGTCACGAGAGAGCTAGTTAGCAATTTTTCTTCTAACCGAGTTAAAAGTTAATGAGTCTTCTCCTGCTGTGATTGTATTTGCCATTGATGCTGGTTGCTGTGTAACGTTAGTCACAGGAGAGCTAGTTGGCTGTTAGCACAGGTTAGTACGTGTTTGGCAGCATATGCCTTTGGTTTGTTTGCTAAATTAGCTATAAGCTACTAGCAACGCCAGTCTTTAGACAATATTCATTTAATTTAATATGAAAATTAATTTCAACTATCACATCGCCGCACTGGTAAACAACTCCGTTACTGCTCTGTGATTTGCGCGAGTATATTTTGAATTTCGCGGTATTACTTTTGCTGTGGTTGTCTTTCAATTTCGGTGTGTTTTGCGGTGTGATTGGCTGGAGTAAAATTTTAACTTCGTCGTCCTTGTCTTTATTGCATAGAGACAGAGAAATGTATAGAGGAAAAAGAAACGTAACTTGCTGAGTGCACCCTCGACTATACTCCTAAATTAGCAATACAATCAAACTGTACAGCCACAATCCACTAGCTGTAAGTAGCTCTTCAGTAATATTTGTGTTAATTAATATAGCTATGTATTGGTGAGAATGTTATTATAACAAGGCTACATGAAAATACATTGTGTAAATTGTCACGAAATTTGGCAGTGACATGGCTTTCCTGTTGTCAATTTTGTTTTGCTACTGTATGCTGTAAGTTTTCCCTAATGTAGTTGTGAGTGAAAGAGGTAGAGAGAAAGTATGATCTGCATCATTTTTAATGTGCTTTGTTCAGTTCAGCCTGATTCACAGCCTTTAAAGTTATCTAATTATTTGTGAGTATATGGTTATTTGTACTTCATTGAAGGTGTATAATGCATTCACCATCATTTTGTAGGTGCTAAGTAATCAGCATTGTTTTCAGAGACTCTGCTGGGATGTTTACATGCGATGATTCAAGTGTGCAGTTTACAGTGAACTTTGATTTGTCAGTCAACAACGTTTATATTGGTTTTTGTTTGTATTAAATATTTGTCATAGGTTGTTGTTGTCTTATATGTTGTGTATAGTTATAAGAATTGCAGAGAGTGTTGTTAATATCTGAATGATTTTTGAATGTTCTTTGTAAAAGTTGGCTTGTTTCAATGCATTTAAAGCTGTAATTGTGAAGATGTGGTTGTTGCTATTTCATTCAAGATATGTTATTCACTATCATCTGTAGATGCTTAGTAATCTGGTTGTTTTTCAAAGTAGTTTGTCTACGTGTCCATGTAGATTGTTTATGTCATCCAGTAGTTTGCTGTTAGCATTGTTTGCCAGCAGAGAGAGATAGACTTAGCTACTGTAATTTTGGTATGTGAGAGTAAGAGTGTTTTCAAATTCATGGAGGGAGAAATTGGGATGTTTTCATGTGATGACACAAGTATGCAGTTTATAATTATCTTTGGCAGAATCCTGTGTGGTTGAAAAGTGGTTTTACTTTGTCAGTCAACAATGTTTATATCAGTTTGATTGTTTCAGAGCGGTTGTGTATAATTATAATAATTCTTCACAGCCTTGATATAGTCAGAATTATTTTTAAATGTGCTTTAAGTTAGCTTGCTTCATTGTATTTAAAGCTGTATCTGTGATGATTTTGTTGTTGCTATTTCATTAAAGTATGACTTACTGTCATGTTTACGTAATTAATGGATTTTCAGTGATTTCATCTAAGTAATCTTCTGATTGTGTTTACATACATTTAGATGCCCCGCAGCAAGTCGTACCGTCGCTCCGAGGCGGCCAAGTTGAGGGAGGCAAAGCGGGAGTCAAAGACTAAGACTCACGTAGTTTTTCCTCAGCCGGCCCCCAGTGATGGTGAAGCATGTGAGTAGTCTTCCATGTTTAAATCAATCTTTCCTTTGTTGGATTTGTGTTCTTGCTGTATGACTGTGTTTAATGCTGCTGATACAGTTTTTGTCTTTACCAGTGTAGTAGAGTGTTTACATATCTGGTTGAACACTTGTATTTGTGAATGAATATTAATTTTTTCTGTTTTATGTTCATCAACAGGTCGTGGCACAGGTTGGCGCCACAAAGTGCTTCGATGGCAAACTTCGGTGCACACTGGGCGCCAGTTCAAGTTCGTCATCCCAGCCGAGGTCCCAGGGAAGAAGGTATGAAGAATTCATAAACAACACAGTAATGTTTAGAAGCTTCAGTTGTTTGTCTTCATCCTTAAACATACCCTGTCTTTTCTTCCAGTTTGTTCTTCTTGTAGGGGCGTCCCATCTCCGCTCCCTTGCGGATGGGATCGTGCCGATGCCAGAGGACCGCTATTCCTTTGGTGTCATGTCGGTTCCGGGGGCGTGTGCCGACCAGCTCAGGACCGAGGTTGAGCACGCTGTTCTTCCTCGGACCCCTGATGCTGTCTGCATCACTGCTCCAGGAAACAACCTGACGGCCAGTCCTACGTCAGAGCATGGGGGCGCAGCTTTTGCCCGCTACCTGGCCACTGTCTGCAGCGTCTGGCCGACTGCTCAGGTATGATACGCATGTATTCTTTTTCAGTGATGCTGATGTGTTCAGTTCAGGAAAATTTTGTAATGAACCATTATCTTTCTGTGCAGGTTTTCGTTGTGGACCTCATTCCACGCTTGACGGTCCCGGGGGATGTCCAAGAGTTTTTCCGTCAGGAATTTCACCGCGTGTCAGCACGCCTTGGTATGTTTGAGAATAATGAAGTCGTTCTAAACAGTTCTATGGTTGCTTATGAGAATTATTTATTTAATTATATTTGACCTATTATGGTTTTGTAATAAGAAAGTTTACATTGCTTTTTTTAAAGGTTTTTCATTCATCCTTAATTGTCTTTTCTTTTAGGTGTTAAGTACTATCACCATGCTGACCGCTTCCCCCTGAATAACCGGAGACTTTGGTGTCGTGATGGTGTAAGTAGAATATATGATTTTAATATCACCAATATGTTTCCAATGTAAAATGATACAGCAATGACACTGTTGAACATACTATTTGGAAGTAAAAGTCACCTTTTTTAACATAATGCTTAATAATTTCTGTCATTGTTTTGTTGTAGGTGCACCTCAGTGATGACATGGGGACCCCCCTCCTCGTGGAGTCGCTGTTGGCTGCCACCACACAGCACCTGGAGACACCGGCACCTACGCCACAGGTGCCACGCCCGGTGTCTCCCACGCTGACACCCAGGCCTAGGGTTGTTCCGCGTGTGGTTGTGGTGGGGGAGGTCGCACGTAAACGGACCCCCCCGCCTGAATGGACACCCGTGGAGTCAGGCAGGAAGGTAAGCGGTTGGACACTGTAAATATACTTTCATGAAGGCAAATAAAGTTGTAAACTGATCCTCATTTTGTTGTGCTCTTTGTTATTACAGAGGAACCACTCTGGTGACCATGAGCGTGGCTCTGGTTCATCCCGGAAGAGGGTGGTTCATCATGTGGTAAGTTATCTTCTGATTTAACTATTATATTTACACGACAGTGATAGTTTGTGTGTGCTTTGTCTGAGAAAATTTCAGCTTTTATAAATAATCCTCCTGTCTGTCATACAGGTGGATGGCGCTCCAGTGGCCATGCGGGAGTGTTTCGTTCCACTGAATCCTGTCTGGTTCTCACCAAATATGTTGGTTGCCATGGAAAACGTCGTTCCATCGGCTCTTGGCGGCGTTCCCACAGGCAACAAGGTAATTAACATGAAAGTTACATCTGATAGATTAAATGTTAAAGTTGCTTTCCCTTCTTGACACTTGAAATAATCCAGTAGTGAGGGTGTAAAATGGGTTTTTGTCCAAATATTTGATTATTGTCTTTTTACTCACATTAGACCTCGCCTGTGGAACGTCCCTCCAGACCTGTTTCCTTTGAGCCCAGACATGCCAGGAAGCAGGTATGTAGTGTTTTAATCCAGCTGGAGATTGTGTTGCAGGTTGAACAGTTAACTGGTTATTAAAATTTATTAAGTTATTGTGAAGGAAAGATAAATTCCTTGGTTTACTTTGTTTATGAGATTATTTATGATTGTATTTTCTGTATTTGCAGGTGGTGGCAACACGCAGAGCTCCGGTGTCTGCCAGTGTCGTGAAGGAGGCGGGGGAGAGTAAGGTAGGAGAAGTTTTGTTAGCGATGTACCAATAAGTGTGAAGGGAATGTGAAGCAGTACTTGAAGCACAACCCGAGCAAACAGTGTACAGTGTAAAGTTTAAGAAGCAAGCAAAGATATTGTTCCTGTGTGGTTAAGGTTTTTTTCTTTTTTTATTCTGTCTTTCATTAGGTCGTGACCTCAGCATCCGTGTTGACTGTCCGTCCTGAAGCCCGGGTGCTGGAGAAGGAGGCTAGTAAAGTTATTTGAAGAATCCTTGCAATTGTCTGTTATTGTGGCTAATGTGGTAGCATGATAGTGTTTCATATGATCATGTCTGTACATGCCATTGTTAATGTTTTTGTTTTCTTTCTTCTTCTGTTGTAGGAGGCGACACCAAACCCTGTGTCGACCTGTGCTGCGTCGGGGCCCACTCTTCCTCCTGGCGTGGTGACCCTTCCTGCGGCTGTCCCTCCTGTGGCTGTCCCTCCTGCGCCTGTCCCTCCTCGCCCTGTGCCTGTCCAGCCTCAAGGTCAGTGTATTAACCCCTTGCCTTGCAGGTGTTTTGACAATGCTACACATCCAATAGTGTTAGGGAAGAGCCTTCGTACAGCAGCGTCCCGTTCTGATGTCGATGCGTACGTGGCGTGCAGTGTTGTTGCGGCAGCGAGACATCGCGTGTCTCCTGTTTGTACTTGGCGTGCACCAGACATTGATGATGTTTGTGTAGAGGGGTGGAAGTTGTCAGCTTGGGTGGAAAAGAGGGGTGGGTTCAGTCAGCAGGAGCTTGGTCTCTATGGTAGGCAGTGGAAGGTGGATGTAGGTCAGGGTGAGTACAAGGAGTTTAGGGCCTTTGATGATGGGACTGAGTTGCGAGAGGAGCTGCAGCAGCATGTGTTGAGGGATGGGATGTGTGTGTTAAACCTCCACAGAGCAGTCAACTTGATCATCCAGCACGGGGAGTACTTGGTAGTAGTTGATTGTGGGGAGCGCAATGATTCAGGGTTGGCTTCAGATATAGGACGGTGTGCTGTTGTGTTTAACACGTGCTGGAATGACCTTATGATTCACATCCTGAATCTTAAGGAGTCGTTAGAGGCAGAGTGGTTTGGTGTGAGCAGCATCTCTGTGGAGGAGTGTGTTTCTGAGGGAGAAGCTTCAAGTGTTCCTGTGTTGATGGATCCACAGGCTTCCACTCAGTCCCAGGGTCGCGCTTCTGTTAGAGGAAGTTTCCATCAAGGCGACCAGCGGTTTAAATATGCCGGGCTTCAGTGTGTGGCTGTTAGTTTAGTTGCTCTGGTGAAACACACCACAGAGAGTGTGTTTTCATGGCAGCCTGCCACACTGGATGAGGTTGTGGTCTCAGGTGATGAGTTGTACACGTCACTGAGGGACGCCAACCGGATCAGTGCTGGGGCTGAGCGCCTTTGTGTCCCAGATTTGCCTCAGCAGTGTGTCCTTGACGGACACGCATTTGAGTTGGAGTTTGGTGATTTTGTTGCTGGGGATGTAGATGTTGTTGAGGGAGAGTTCATTGATGCAGGTGTGCACACCACTCTCTCTGATGGATTGACTAACATGTGCACAAAATACAACACTTGCTTCTTGACGCTTGCTGGCAATACTTGTGCCATCATTGGTCAAGGAGGTAAGTATGCAGTAGTGGACTCCCATGCTCGCGGTGCAGATGGGATGGTCGATAGTGCAGGGCAGAGCGTTGTGCTATATTTCAGTTTGCTCCAGCATCTGCTGGAGCACTTTACTAAGTTTGCAGCATCTGTGAAACAAACACCCAAGCTCTTTGAGATCAGTGGTGTTCGTGTGAAGCACACAGAGGCAGGCGTGGAGTGTAGAGATGGACAGGTTACTGCTCCTACTGAGGAGAGTCCTGTTACACCAGTGGTTGGTGCATCCACTACGAGAGGTGAGAAGCGTAAGCTCACATTTGGCAAATGCACATCTAAGAAGGCTAAACACAGTGATGATGTTGGTGTTAATTTGGATATTGCCTTTGTCGGGGATGTAGCCTGTAAAAACTTACAATTTCATCCCCTTTCCAAAGATGTTGCTCTCGCTCTGTGTAAACAGTTGAACATAGAGTCTGAGAGAGTGGAGTGTGCATCTTCTGCTGTCGGTCCCTTGGGGACTCCTTGTAGGACAGAGAAGATTGTGGGTGATGGCAACTGTTTTTTTAGGGCTGTTAGTCAGGCCATTAGTGGTACACAGAAGTACCATAGGAAAATTAGACTAGCTGTGGTGAAGCACATTGAGAGCAATCCTGTGACATATCAGGGTATTCTGAGAAGTGAGTATTCCTCCATATCAGAATACCTGAAGGTGTCAAGGATGCGTAATGTTGGTATTTGGGCCACTGAGATGGAGATTCAGGCAGCAGCTGATTGTTTAGGTGTTAGTGTTTTCACCTATTATAATGATCGCTGGCTTGAATATAGTTGTCAGAGTAGTAGGTTGTCACGTGGAGGTGTGTATTTGCAGAATGTTGATGGTAGCCATTACGAGACAGTTGTCTGTGTTCATCAGCCTCAAACACAGAACTGTTATAGTTATTGTAGGGTTAACACAGTTGTTTCTGGAGGCTATAGCCTTAGAGAGCGGAGTAGTGTTGAGAGTGATGTTCCTGGTGTTGGCAGCTCGAATCGGATTAGATCTGATTCATGTGATTATTTAAGAAAGAAAAAGTGTTTAACCAAGAAAGAAAATGACTCGCGTCGGGAATTTGTAAGGGCATATGAAAAGAGTAAATATCAACAGAATGTGTTTTATAGGGACTTGAAGAAGCATGCGAGTGTTGATAAGTACAAAGAGAATCTAGCACATAAGATGAGGGTTAAGACCCTCAGTGTCAAGAAATATAAAGAGAATGTTAGGCATCAATTACGGATTAAGGCACTTAGTGTCCAGAAATATAAAGAGAATCTGACACATAAGAAAAGAGTTAAGACTCTTAGTGCAGAGAAATATCAGCACAATGAATTACATAAAAGACGCATGATTGAAATGAGTAGAAGTAAATACAGATCAAATAAATTGTATAGAGATGTTTTGAAGGCTGCAGGCATCAGGAAATATCACGAAAATGTTGATTATAAGAGACGTGTTGCAGCTGATGTAAAACGAAAACGGCTTGTGAAGAAAGAGAAGACAGGGCAGTTTGAGTTTGTAATGCAGCAGTTTATAGACAAAGTGAAGGATGGCCCAGAGTTTGTCTGTTGTGTATGCCATAGATTGTTGTTTAGACACCAGGTTTTGCATTGTAAACAGGGTGATTATAGGAAGAGTGAGAGAGTAGCCTCAATAGCAGCAAAGTGTATAACAGAGGAGTACTTGCATCAGTGTAGTGAGGATTGTGATGAGCCTTGTTACTGGTTAGATACAGCTCGGGGGAAGCTTTGGATTTGTCACAGTTGTCATAACAAGATTAATAGAGGTGAGATGCCACCTGAGTGTTGGTCAAACAATCTCACAGTTGATCCTGTTGCTGCTCAACTGTCATGTTTGAACAGCTTAGAGCAGCATTTGATAGCATTGCATATTCCATTTATGAAGATGTTAGCTTTGCCTAAAGGGGGGCAAAATGGAGTACATGGTCCAGTGACCTGTGTTCCTGCTAACATTGTACAGACTAGTAACTTGTTGCCCCGTTCCAATATGGAGGGGTCTTTGTTGGCAGTGAAGTTGAAGCGTAAGTTGACCTATAAAGGTCACTATGAGTATCAATTTGTTGATACTCTGCGCATTAAGCAGGCCTTGCAGTATTTAAAAGAGACCAATAGCCTTTATAAGGATATTGTGTTTAATGAAGCCTGGTTAAATGAGTTTTGTAAGGAACAGGAAGCTGAAGTTCCTGAGGCATCAGAAACTGTAGACAGTTCTGATGCTGCAGCTGAGGATGAGCTTCTGCATGACAGACAGCAGCATGGCATGTTTCAGGACACATGTCTCATGCCTGTAGATATTGGTCAGGAGGTGCTTGATCAATATTGTGATGGTACTTTGAATGTAGCGCCAGCAGAAGGCAACAATCCTGTGAAGCTGCTTAGTGATACTGCGAATGAAGCAAAGTGTTTTCCTGTGTTGTTTCCTCAGGGCAGAAACACTTATCATGCGTCTCGGCCATATCGCTTGACTTTGTCGCGATACTTCAACAATAGGATCCTTCATGCAGACGGCAGGTTTGCATGTAATGTTGAATACATATTTTTTGCTCAGTATATGTCTGAGGTTGAACAGGTCGTGTCAAATGTTTCGATAGCTCTACGTAAAGGTAAAGGGGGTCAAAGGTCCTACAAAGTCTCTGACATTTTAAATAATGAGGACTCTTTGAAGCAGATGTTGGAGTTTGATGACGGTTATCGTTTTCTTAAGCCTATTCGAGGCACTCCAGCTTTTTGGCAGGTAGCACAGCGTGACCTTTTGGCCTGTGTGCGTCAGTTGGGCGTTCCCACGTGGTTTTGTTCTTTTAGTGCAGCAGATATTCGTTGGACGAATCTGCTGTATAGTATTCTGAGGCAGGAGGGTCGAACAGCCACTGTAGAGGATTTAGAGTGGGCTGATAAGTGTGACTTGTTGCGTCGCAACCCTGTCACTGCAGCTCGAATGTTTGATTTTAGGTGGCACTGTTTCCTTAAGGAGGTTTTGATGTCTCCATCTAATCCGATAGGTAAAATTAAGGATTACTTTTACCGGGTTGAGTTTCAGCAGCGAGGTTCTCCTCATGTCCATTGTCTCTTCTGGATAGAGAACGCTCCGCTGATTGACAAGAACACTGATGAGGAGGTAGTTCAGTTTATTGATAAGTATGTGACTTGTGAACTGCCCTCATCAGATGAGGAGTTGCTCGACATTGTTTCCACTGTTCAGCAACACTCAAAGCGACACTCAAAGACTTGTAAAAAGAAAAACACTGTGTGTCGTTTCAATTTTCCCAGGCCTGTTTCTACTAGTACATTTATCAGTCGTGTTCAACCTGTTGAGGTTGTAGAAGAGTGCCGCTGTCCGCCTGATCCGAACAGCATGACTGCACGTTGTGAGTGTGATAGGCGTATAGAGGAAAAGAAAAGGAAGAAGGAACAGGCCAAGAGAATTTTGACAGCTGTTAAGACAGCTTTGGCAGATGAGGAGAGTCATTATGATAGTGTAGAACAACTGTTTGCATCATTTAGGGATAACACAAAAAGCTTTTGAGGAAGCTTATAGTAGTCGTGTTCGGAGCACTCAGGTTGTGTTGAAAAGGCAGGTTAATGAGGTGTGGATTAACCACTATAGTAAGCCTTTGTTAAAGTGCTGGAATGCCAATATGGACATCCAGTTTGTTGTTGATGCATATGCCTGTGTAGTTTATATCATTTCGTACATTTCCAAGGCTGAGCGGGAAATGGGGTTATTGTTGGGCAATGCACAGAAAGAGGCCTCTAAAGAAGGTAATGTTAATGCTAAAGAGGCTCTGAAGAAAATGGGCAGTGTTTACCTGCACCATAGGGATGTGTCGGCTCAGGAGGCTGTTTACAGGCTCACTAATATGCATCTTAAAGAGTGCTCAAGGAAGGTCATGTTCATTCCCACAGGGGACAGTACCGTTAGGATGAGTTTGCCTATAAGTGTGTTAAAACAGAAGGCAGCCTCTGCAGCATCACATGGTCTTAGCGCCGAAGACATGTGGATGACTAGCATTGTTGACCGGTACAGGAACAGACCGAATGATGGTGTTTTTAGTGACATGTGTCTGGCTGCATTTGTGTCCGAGTATCGTGTTCTCTATAAAAATGAGAAATGTAAAAATCCTATTCGGTTACAAGGCAAGTTTGGGTTTGTAGCTAAGAGGACACGGACACAACCAGCTGTAGTTCGCTATGCTCGCTTCTCTGAGACCAAAAGTCCAGAGTTGTTTCATCAGAGCATCTTGCAGTTGTTCCTGCCACATCGCATAGACTCCCACCTAAAACCCACTAACTATGTAACCTTTGAAGACTTTTACAGTCACGGTTATGTGAGTTTTAGTGATGGGTCCAGGCATTCTGTGAAGTCTATTGTTGATTCTAATAGACGTCACTTTGAGATTGAAGCAGATAAGATGGATGATGCTCGGCAGCAGATAGATGATGAGGGTGTGTTAGAGGATGCCTGGGCTGAGCTGTGTCCAGAGGCTGAGCTGGAACGCTTAGAGTGTGTGCAGGAACTCCGCGATAATCCACAGCTAGTGGATGAACATCAGGAAAATATTCCTGATTTGTCTGTTGACAGGCGACAGGTTTCTCATTTGGAGAAAAGGAATAATGTCATGACCCGAAGTGAGGGCTTGACATTAATTAGATCGCTTAACGATACTCAGTTGTCCATTTTTTATCGGGTTCGACAGTGGTGTTTGGATAGGGTAGCAGGTAAAAAGCCGGAGCCACTTCACGTATTTATTACTGGTGGTGCTGGCACAGGTAAGAGTCACCTGATTAAAGCCATTCAGTATGAGGCCGGGAGACTTTTGTCTACCGTTAGTCGTCATCCTGATAGCGTGTGTGTTTTGTTGACAGCTCCGACAGGCATTGCTGCATATAATTTGAATGCAACAACGATACACAGCACATTTAGCATCGGGAAGGATGTACGTTTGCCGTACACTCCCTTAGGGGAAGAGAAGCTCAATTCGTTGAGAGCTAAGTTTAGTGATCTGCAGATTTTGATTATTGATGAGATCTCCATGGTAGATCATAACCTCCTGGCTTACATCCATGGACGGTTAAGGCAGATCAAACAAACAGGTGATTTTGCACCGTTTGGTAATGTGTGTGTACTTGCTGTCGGAGACTTTTATCAGCTGCCTCCTGTTAGAGGGAAATCGTTGTACAATGATAATGTAACTGTGAACCTTTGGTCCAGTTTATTTAAGGTTGTTGAGTTGACAACGATTGTAAGGCAGAAGGATTGTGAGTTTGCCGATTTGTTAAATCGGCTCAGAACGCGTACTAAAGGGACTCCTTTGCTGAACAGTGATGTAGCGATACTGAAAAATCGTGAGACTGGTGAAGTCAGCTCAGGTTTACATGTATTTGCTACAAATAGTCAGGTAAATTATCACAATGTTCAGCAGCTGTCTACAGCATGTCCTGAGTACGAGGAAATCCACGCCCAGGACTTTGTCAATAACAAAAGAACTGGGAAGTTGGAGTTGATGAGTGGCCATCACAGCAATACATCTAACACTTGCTTAGATGAGACATTGCGTTTGGGTAAAGGCGCTCGTGTCATGTTGATCAAAAATGTTGATGTTGTTGATGGTCTTGTGAATGGGGTATGTGGCACAGTAACTGATATTGTATATCAGTCTGGTTGTAAGTTTCCTCAGGTGGTTTATGTTAAGTTTGATGATGAGCGAGTTGGGGCTCAGAGGAGGAAAACCAGTGCACATACCCCGCTGGTGGTGGCTGGCTCTACAGGGATCACGCCTGAGGAGGAAAGGGCCACTAGTAAAGGTGGGACGCGCCGGCAATTTCCATTGAAACTTGCTTGGGCAGTCACAGCACATAAAACACAGGGCATCACTGTAGATGAAGCAGTGGTGTCTCTTAAGAAAATATTTGCTCCAGGACAGGCGTATGTAGCTTTGAGTCGTGTTAGGACTCTATCAGGATTGGTGATTCGGGATTTTGCAGACAAGGCAATATTTTGCAATGACCGAATAAAGGATGCACTTCAAAGCATGCCTCAATTTCTAACAGAAAATGTGCTCAGGCCCAACCTGGAGACAAATACTTTCTCTGTGTTTCTGATGAATGTGCAGGGTCTAACTGGACATGTGGCAGATTTAGTGTCATGTACACAGCATTTGCAGCTTAACTGTATTGCTGTGACTGAAACATGGCTGCCTGCAGATTCTTCCCTAGAATCGGTCCAGATAGATGGTTTTAGTTTTCATAGTCGTCCCCGATGTCTGTCGTACAGTAGCACTAATCCAGTGCTAGTGGAACTACAGGGACAGCAACACGGAGGTGTTGGTCTGTACTGTAGCAAGGGTGTAGTTTTTGAAGTTGTTCAGGCACCAAACATGAACTTGGAGTGTTTGGTTTGTGCCTGTGATAGTGCGGACATAGTGTTGGCGGTGATTTATCGACCGCCATCATACCCCGTGTCTTTATTTAAAGACAATCTCAGCACGTTCCTGGAGTGGTTGGACTCCTTTGACAAAACTGTTGCTGTGATTGGGGACTTTAATGATGATGTTTTTACATCTTCATCTGTTTGTAGTTTTATGGTCAAGAAAGGGTTTGTGCAATGCGTGACACAACCCACAACGGAGAGAGGCACACTTATTGACCATGTGTATGTCAAAACATGGGTTTATGATGTACAGTCAATAGTGTTGCCCATGTATTTTAGTGATCATGAAGGGGTTTTGTGCAGCTTTAGGCTGATCAATGTGGATTAGGGTTATAGCTCGGCAAAGGGTTAGGGATAGCGTTAGGGTCAGATGGATGTGTAGTGTTGTGTAATATAGTTCTGTTACTTGTGTTAGTGTATGTTTGCTTGGGTTCCTTGTCTGGCTCTCTGTTTTTTCTGTGTTACAGGCAGTTCCAGCCCTGGTTTTCGAACTTTCTTCATTTTAACAGCAGAGTTCCAGACTGTTCAAGCCCAAATTATGTGTTTGTTGATTATGTGTTCACATTGCTGTGCTTCTCTCTCTTCTCTCTCTCTCTCTCTCTCTCTCTCTCTCTCTCTCTCTCTCTCTCTCTCTCTCTCAAAATCTCTCACAAAAAAAAACAAAAAAAAAGTTTGCTGTTAAAGGTGTTCATGTATACATTGCTTTTATTTGTTCTGTTCATGTATACATTGCTGTTGATGTCTGTCTGTCTCTCTCTCTCTCTGTCTCTCTTTCTCTCCTCTCTCTCTGTCTCTGTCTCTCTCTCTCTCTCACAAAAAATACACAAAAAAAAACAAAAAAAAAGTTTGCTGTTAAAGGTGTTCATGTATATATTGCTTTTATTTGTTCTGTTCATGTATACATTGCTGTTGATGTCTGTCTCTCTCTCTCTCTCTCTCTCTCTCTCTCCCCCCTCTTTCGCGCTCTCTCTCTCTGTCTCTCTCTCTCTCTCTCTCTCTCTCTCTCACAAAAAATACAAAAAAAAAACAAAAAAAAAAGTTTGCTGTTAAAGGTGTTCATGTATACATTGCTTTTATTTGTTCTGTTCATGTATTGCTGTTGATGTCTGTGTCTCTCTGTCTCTCTCTCTCTGTCTCTCTCTCTCTCTCTCTGTCTCTCTGTCTCTCTCTCTCTTTCTCTCACAAAAAATACAAAAAAAAAAAAGTTTGCTGTTAAAGGTGTTCATGTATACATTGCTTTTATTTGTTCTGTTCATGTATACATTGCTGTTGATGTCTGTCTCTCTCTCTCTCTCTCTCTCTCTCTCTCTCTCTCTCTCTCTCTCTCTCTCTCTCTCTCTCTCTCTCTCTCTCTCTCTCTCTCTCTCTCTCTCTCTCTCTCTCTCTCTCTCTCTCTCTCTCTGTCTCTCTCTCTCTCTCTCTCTCTCACATCCAACCAGTCGAGGCAGATGGCTGTCCACAATGAGCCCGGTTCTGCTGGAGGTTTCTTCCTGTTAAAAGGGAGTTTTCCTCTCCACTGTTGCCTTAGTGCTTGCTCATTGTGGTAACTGTTGGATCTTTCTCTCTCCAATAGTTCCAAATAAAATGTTTAGTGTAAAACCATAATACAGTCTTGGTGTTTTATATTAAGTTTGCCAGTTTACATGTTCTAGTATGAACCATAATAGTTACTAAAATGAGCTAAAGCTACCTGTCTTGAATTTTTTTACAGCTAAATGTAAATATGTGATAGGTGAAATGTCATGTGCAGTTTTGACAAGGCGATATCATATTGAGCATTTATTTCTGTGCGTTGCTGTGTGGTATATGGGCCATTCTACAGAAATGGTGCAAAGTCACAGTTTGAAACATCTTAAAATAAATGTGTCTTTTCCCCAACATTTTCAGGTATGTTAGTTGTATAATATCCAAAGTAAACATTTCTAGTAGTTGTACAATTAATTCTCATTTTGTATTTTCAGACAGTTTTGGAATATTTTTCCTCTTCCAAAATTTGTCACTACCGAAACACAATGAAATATCACATAAAATGAAGAGTTTTATTGTTTTTTTGTTTTTTTTTACATCCACCTTGTAAATATATTTTTCTGAAATAGTATTTTTCAAAATTCATAGGTAAATTAAAAAGTATATAATTTGAACAAAGCGTTTAAGCGTGATTTATCAGAATCGATGGATTTTGAATCCAATTTTTCTTTGTAAAGGGCATAAAGTTTATCATGATTACAAACTTAAGGACTCATTAGTTTTAATACACACTGAACCAAACACCATCACAATATCTAAGTTGATAATTCAGTATACTTTATTTTTGACAAAACATTCATGTTTCAGTA
>JBBNBP010000305.1:0-15433 GCA_039737535.1 Lagodon rhomboides
TTTAGTTCCTTTTTATGAGACTAAATGATTGTATTGTTTATCTTTTCCGTGTTCCAGTGAAGACATGTTTTTAATACCAAGCACATTTGCTCAGCAGTCACATCTATCACAGTGATCTTTGTGTAAAAACCTGCTCAGCTTGTTGCTTTACATTCCAACAGCTGCTTCAGTGGAAACAGGTTAAGAGTGAAACTAAAGTTTTCTCACAGTCAGTGGATTATCAGGAGGAGGAAAGTGTTGACTGCTGTAAACTGAATGTGTTTTTGCAGTGTTTGGTGTGAAGCAGAGTGGAAGAGGACTTTGTGGTTCTAATTTTTAGTTTTTTTACTGGAGGATGAAGATGTTTGTGGTGTTTGTGATCCTTGTGCACGGTAAGATAAACTTCCTCCCTCTGATCTGATCAGCACCTCATGTTTCTCCCCACTGAGTAAAATTCACTCAGGTTCTTTCTCATTTGTATGAAGTGTCTCCTCATCAGTCCTGTGTTTTCACTGAGTGTTAGCTGCTTCCATTGAAGACGTGATGGAGAGATGGAAGTTAAAGATGTGAGGAAAGACTTTTAATTTAAAGACCACGTTGAATCAGAAAACAAAGTGAACTAAATAATGAGAGAAAGATGACAGCTGAGTTGATTCTGTTTTTGTCAGCTGTTACTGGTGTTAAACTTTGCTGATGGGGTTTTAAAGCAGCCACACAATCACAAACAAGACCAGATTTATACCTGAGTCACCTGAAGATCCACCAGGAATAATGGTGCGTTTATGTGGTGTCACAATAATCTGAAAATGAGTTCACGCCTGCAGAAAGTTCATGTAAACGTCCCCTCGAGTCAGAGCAGCAATTTGGAAAGTCTCTGAAAAAGTTTGGTTCACAACTTACTGATTTTGACGTCATATATGAAGAAACATGGTGGATGAAAGTAAATGTTTGGTGGATGGTTAGAGCCTTAGAATAATTCACGTGTTGCATATAGATTTATTTACTCACATGTAATCTGTAATATGGTTTTAGGTTGTTACTGTTAGTTGCTGTGCACGAAGAGAAACCTCGACGAGCTGGAAAAGATTTATGAGCCTTAAACCTGATAACAAGTCAGATAAATTTTATTGGGTTTTAGCGAGTACTCATATTATTCAGTACAGATAATATACTTTTTAGGAGTACAAGTATAAAATGTGTCAATATCTAAACTCTCAATGAAGGAAAGTCCTCTTATTCAAACGGCGGCCATTTTCTTTTGATGTCACAGTCGAGGTGGGAAGTTTAATTGAACCACTTCCTAGCTAACAAGACTGTTTGATAGTGTGACGTGATATGACAATAAAAGTGTCAATAAGTTCTCAGATATCAACACACATCTTGGACTGCTGCTGTAATTTAACCTCTCTACCTGTGTGACCTCACAGTTTCCCAGCATGCCTCAGCTGTGGAGCTGTATGAGGGGGAGGAGTTTGTCCTGCTGCCCTGTGAGTTTCACACTTTTGATGTGGACGGCCCCTCAGTGGTGTGGAGTCGCTTCGACCTCAATCCTTCAACCGTCCACAAGCGTCAGCAGGAAGGTGACGAGCTCGGAGACCAAAACCAGCTTTACAGCGGCCGAACGTCCATGATGGCCGACGCTCTGGAAAGTGGAGACCTCAGCCTCAATCTGACAAAACTCCGCCTCTCTGACAGCGGCAACTACACCTGCACCGTCAGACGAGCCTTAGGAGACGAGAAGAGAGTGAGGGACGTACAGCTGCAGGTCAAAGGTCAGCCAGAATCCTTGAAACCAGCTGTAGATACAGGTCTGAGGTCAGTACTGTAGATAAAGGTCAAAGGTCATGTTCATTATGTTTCTGTTTCCCACAGAACGATTTCCATCCTGGGCCACAGCTCTCCTGGTTCTCCTGGCTGTTGGTCTTATTGTTTTTGGGGGTCTTTTAGTGCATTTTCGGCACTATTTCATGTCAGGTACGTCACTTCTGCTACACTACCCAAAATGCCAATGGTTGTCATCTTTAGTCTTGTAACTCGACCTCGATTGTTGAAGCAGACTGTCGACAGTTAGTTCTGGGATTATAACAGAAGAATGAGACGGTGAGCTCCTGTTACCATCACAGTTCCTGCTCCTGTCTTTACAGCTGATGTTGTGGTTTGTTGTCCTCTCAGTCTACCAGGTGGAGGTGGATTCAGGGGTGGAGTCTGTCCAGCTGCCCTGCAAAACCATAATTCACCTGCCTGAAGACGCTAAAGTGGAGTGGACGAACAGTAACGACATGAAGGTCCACGTGTATCAGAATGGCTCTCTGTCTGAAGAGCAGGATCAGATTTACAGAGGCCGAACAGAGATGAAGAGAAACCCACTGAAAACTGGAGACTTCAGTCTGACCCTGAAATACCCCACAGACAGAGACAGAGACTTTTACACCTGCACCGTCTACAACAGGGAGGGAAACATCCTGATGAAGAAACAAGTGGAGCTCAATGTCAAAGGTGAGTCCTGCAAAACTGTCATCCATAAAGGACTTTTATATTGAACCAAAGCCACCTTTCCTGATCCTGTAAGTGTTTTAGTATCTAAACAGAAAACATGGGGACTCGACCTCTGACCTACGACCTCTGAGTGAAACATGAGTTTAAAACTTCCTGGCTGATAAAAAATGCTGTCAGCGAACAGAATCCAGGCAGTTTCCTTCTAAACATATTTGACAGAAACTTTTAATTGTTTATTAAAAACTAATTTGTAGGCTGCAGGTTTCATGTTAACAAATCACCATCACCAATAATCAGCAGGAGAGAATTTGATAGGGTTCACTTCCCCCAAAGCCAAAATAAATGAGATTAAAAGTGACCCTTGGACCCTGATAGACTTATTACTTAAAAACATGAATGTAAATGTCACGAGATGAAACTTTACTGTGAAGTAAAACATGGACAAAACAAATCATGACTCCATCAAGATTCTGATCATTTCTAACAAATGATAAACCTGGTTTTAATTCTTATAGTTCTGTCCTCTGTTACCTGCTGGTCTCATCTGGTTCTGTCCATCAGGTTTCTGTACAATGTTGTAATCATTCAATAAAGTTATTAAAAACTGCTTCTGCTGTCTTTACAGCTGATGTTGTGACTTGTTGTCCTCTCAGACTGTCAGGTGGAGGTGGAGGAGGGGGTGGAGTCTGTCCAGCTGCCATTCAAAACTACACCTGACCTGCCTGATGATACTAAAGTGGAGTGGAAACGTGATGATCCCAAACCCACAGTGACAGTCCACATGTATCAGAACGGCTCTGACCAGCCTGAAGAACAGGACCAGGTTTACAGAGACCGGACAGAGATGAAGAAAGACCTGCTGAAGACTGGAGACCTCAGTCTGACCCTGAAAAACCCCAAACACACAGACACAGGGAGATACTGGTGTGGAGTCTACAACAGGAGAGGAGACCTTGTGAGATTGAAAACAGTGCAGCTTGAAGTCAAAGGTCAGTATGAAGATACAGGTCAGAGGTCAGTCTTTGTGTTTGTCTCTGGTTGTTTGTCTCTGTCCAACTGTCCTCTGTCTCCTCTGCAGGGAGAATTCAGATCAAAGATGAAACAATCAACATCAGGACCAGAAGCAGCTCAACTGATCCAACTCCTCTGATGGAGGATCAATCTGTTTGATTGGTCTGTCGGTCACTCTGACTATTGATCTGATCTGACTTTGGATCAGAGACAATGGAGGTGAAGGAGCTGATGGATGATCGATGACATCATGACGCTGTATCAGCTTCTATACAATCACTATTGGTGACTATTGATATCTGTGTGTGATGTCACTATTGATCAGCTCTGTGATTTGGACTGAAACATGTTCTTGTTTTGTTTTTTTACACCTTCAGTTTCCAATCAGTGTTAATTAAGTTTTTATCGAAATATTTCAAATTAAACTAAGCTTTATGATTAATTTGATTCTGAAACCATGGTGCCATTCCACTTGTTGAATTAAGTTATCCTATATTTTGATCACGTACAAAGCTAATTCATGAATAGATCCACATTTATGATTTACTAAATTGGACTTTGCCCTACGATGAGAAAGATTTAACACCGGCACAAGTCTTTCCTACTCGCTCCAGAGCACGTTAGTCCCGACTCGTGGAGTTATCCCCAGAAAATCAACTAAACATGGGGCTGAGAGGTGCCAGTGTGAAACGGGGCTATTTTGTTGTTGACCCTTGGCCATGTTACTCACCATTTTACTTCTACTATGCTGATGATTCTCAGGTGTATGTTTCAACCCTGAAAACCACAATAACCTGGATTCTTTGCACTGATATCAACACATTAACAGTCTAGTTAGAACTTATTTACAAATCAAAATTATGCCATGATCAAACCCGTGTTACCCAGAAACATAATTAAACAACTCATATACATTCTCATTTTCTCCTGTTTAGATCACTGTGACTCATTATCACCTGTCTGAACAACACAGCAGTTGTTTGTCTACAGTAAAACAAAATACAGCAGCCCGACTCCTCACCAACACTCGGTGCAGAAAACACATCTCCCAGTGCTGGCTGAGTTTCACTGGTTACTAATCCATTACAGAATTCAATTCAACATTTTACTGATTACTATTAAAGCCCTAAATGGTCTTGAACCACTTTACATCTCAGAACTACTCATCCCTTATTCTGCTTTAAGACTCCTCAGATCAGTGAACCAAATCCTGTTTACACCACCATGGTGGTGCGTTTATGGTTCTCGCTCCAACACTGTGGAACAAACTCTGAATATCAGAGCAGCTGAGTCAGTGCCATCATTTTACAAGCTTTTAAAAACACACCTGTACAGACGAGGATTTGCATCATGTATTTTCAAAGTGTTAATCTTGCTCTCTGACATTTTGTCTTATCTCTGTTTTAAGTTTCTTGTTACTGATCTTTGCTCTGATAATGTTTAAGTATTTAGATTTTTGGTGGCAACATAAATAATTTTTTTCTGTACATCTCTTCTTTCACATGTCAGCTAGAGAAAATAAACTTTTGATTAAACTGAATTGTGCATAAACATATTGATATTCTTTAAAAACAACATTATGATTGTGAATTGACAATTCTATTAATTTATTATTGATTGTTAACCTATAGAGCGGGAGCCACGCCCCCTTTCCGGGTTCTCTCGTATGACCTTGACAAATCCTTTGTACGTTAGTGAGAGAAGAGACAGATGATGATTTACTGATCCCGTTTGAGTTGTGTCATGAATCAAACCGATGATGTCTATCTATATATATCGATAGATAGATAGATAGATAGATAGATAGATAGATAGATAGATAGATAGATAGATAGATGGGGTGTGATGGCTTTAGTTGCCGTAGTAACGGAGACGACTTCAGCTACTTCTGAGTAGTGAAGCTCTCAGATGAATCACACTGACCTGACTGTGTGTGTGTCTGTCTCACACAGATAACACACATTTAATGTGGATTACACACACAAACACACACACACACACACACACACACACACACACAGGTGGTTATGTCGAGGAGAAGATAAGTGTAAAATGAATATTCTAACATGAGCTTCTCTTCTGACACATCCTCTCCTCTCTGAACATTTGTTTTATTGATTTTTTTTATCAATGAACCCTCCTCTTCATCATCATCATCTTCCTCTTCATCATCCTCATCTTCCTCTTCATCATCATCATCTTCCTCTTCATCCTCCTCTTCCTCCTCCTCAGCCTCACAGTGAAACACAAACACAGAGCTGGTCTGCAGGGCTGAGGCAGACTGAGAGGAGGCAGGAAGTGAGGAGGAGGAGGATGAAGGAGCTCTGTCTCATATACAACAATACAGACCTGTGTGTGTGTGTGTGTGTGTGTGTGTGTGTGTGTGTGTGTGGAGGGTTCGGTGCCTTGCTCAGAGGCTCCTCATCATCACTATTGATAAACCCTCACTGTGACTTTGTTCCTCATGTTCAGCTGCTCTGACTGAGAAACACTGGAGGTCAAACTCACCGTTACTCTCAGTTAGTTCATTATTGTGTGCTAATTAAAAAAACGGCCTCTTATCTGCAGATTAATCAGCACTAGATTACAAAATCCTTTCCAGGAAAATGATTAGAAAATTACAAACCTGTGAAACAACACGTTAATCAGCTAATAACAGCAGATCACTTTCATAATCTCATCAATATTCATCAGTCAACACTACATTAAATTACATTAAACTGCTTCATCAGCTGTTTACTAATTAAATTAATATCAGAGCAACGTGCTTCAACGTCATGTGAAGAAAATAACAATATTTTTATACAAAATATAAAAACTAACTATAAACATTTGATAGAATCAGAATAAATTTAATATCTTTAACTTTTTTTTGCATTTCTGAGCAGAAAGTTTGTCATAACTTCATTTATATAATCGCAATAATTAGCAAATATTAGCACGCTGACTGCTTTTCAAAACCTGGCACTTACATACACTGCCTTCATCGAACCCATTCTCACTTCCTCTATCACTGTCTGGTACGCTGCTGCCACCAGCAGGGAACAGGGCAGACTGCAGCGTATCGTTTGCTCTGCTGAGAAGGTGACCGGCTGCAATCTGCCGCCCCTCCAGGACCTGCACGCCTCAAGAACCCTGAGACGTGCAGGTGAGATGGCTGTCGACGCCAACTCTTTGAGACCCTCCCCTCTGGCAGGAGGCTGCGGACATCAGGACCATCAGAACATCTCGCCATGAGAACAGTTTCTTCCCATCAACAAGGCCCGTGACCCCCCTGACACTGACCCCCCCATCACTTATATCTACTGTGACCTTCACAACCTTGGTCAAACTTCAGTTCGGTAAAGTTGGAAATATATTCACAGATTCGAACTTCACGGATCAATAACTCATAAGCGAAACATTGTTACAACACAAACGACGACTCTCGTAGTAAAGACAACGAGCTATGACCGTATTTTCATCAAAACGAGCGATCCTCCGGGCTGGACACATAACACTGGTCTCTATGGTCAGCCGTCTGTGAGACGAGGGCGCAGGGACCGTCTACAAAGTGCAATACCGAAAGAGAAACTACGAAAGATATTCAATAACTTCACTAATATTCACTGTAGTGTCACCAAAATCTCTCCACACATCAAGGGTCTCCTGTTGCTCATTCTACAACTGTTAGTTTGTGCTTTGCCATAATTTTGAGGAATTTCTAATGGGAACATTTTTCAATAACTTCAATATTATACTGGTGGTTGAACTAATTTTGGGCACACTACACTTATAAGTGCTTATAAGTAGTTTTTCCAAACTAACAGTTGTAGAATGACCAACAGGAGACCCAGCTCCATCAACAACACGAGTTATGAAACAGGGTCGAGATGGAGGAACAGGAAGTGGCAGGAAAGTGAGATGAGGAAGAGGGAAGGATGGAGGACAAAACAGATGGAGGGAAGTGCTAAAAGTTTATACGTCAGACTGGTTTTATAAGTAGGACATGAACTCCCAGCGTGGACTAAAATATGACGACATGAGAGAGACGACGACAGAGCAGACAGAAGAAGAAGAACATTAAAATATCATGTGTAGTTTACGTTGACGTTTACAGTTTTTTCAACCAACATGTGCTGTTACAACATGGCAACCTAGAAATACAAAGTAGTGAATTAAGAAAGACTTGATGGAACCTGTCTGTGTATCTCCTCGTCAGTGTAACCTTACTACTGCATTCATTAATGTGACAGAAGGGAAGTGACGGAGAGGAAGGAATGAAAGACTGGAAACGACAGGAAAGCAAAAGTCAAAGAAAGGAACATTTTGCATTGAAGCATGACGTTTTTCTGAGCTCAGGTCTAAGTAAGGGATGTCTGCCAACTAGTGGGTGGGAGCATGAATGATGTTTAACACTCTATTCAGAGAAAACAGCTGTTTTATTCAGTACAGCATCCTGTCGCAATTTTGTGACTTTGGCGCTTAAAGGGTTAAAATCACCTGTCTGTTGAGGCACAATTATTCAGATACATTAATAGAAGTCTGTTGGTGCAGTAAGTCATTATCATCACTTCCAATGTGAGACAGGTGGAGGCTCTGTAGTGTTTCCTGTGATTCTAGAGGTCCATCTACAGACGAGCTAACAACACTACACATTGAAGAAAAGAGGCCGTGTTCCAGGGAAGACATGTTTTTAATACCAAGCACATTTGCTCACTAGCTCACCGTGTTAAAACTTGCCCGGCCATTTGCTTTACATTTCAACAGCTGCTTCAGTGGAAACAGGTAGGAGTGAAACTAAAGTTTTCTCACAGTCAGTGGATTATCAGGAAGAGAAAAGTGTTGACTGCTGTAAACTGAAGGTGTTTTTGCAGTGTTTAGTGTGAAGCAGAGTGGAAGAGGACTTTGTGGTTCTATTTTTTAGTTTTTTTTACTGGAGGATGAAGATGTTTGTGGTGTTTGTGATTCTCGTTCAGAATCATAGCTGTGAGAATATTAGATTAAAAGACATAAAACCTTTTATTATCAGGCCCACATGTGGCAGACTGGTACCATATTTCTCACAGAGGCTTATTTTTTACCTGAGTGATGACTGAAGTCAGAGTTAAGTTACATATCGCTCAGATTAATGATTTCATGGTAAATGAGAACATCTCAACAATAACTAATAAAATAGAATCACAACAGGAGTTTTGAGTTTGTTTTACCAACATAACGTAACTGACATGAACAAAATGAGGTAAAAGAAAACACACACAGAAATGTTCTCTTGTTTATTAAACAAAGCTTCACCTTTGATGCCAACCGTTACAGCTGTTATGGTAAATTTGGTTGAAGTTATTAAGTTAATTATTGATCAGAGTTACAAATAGTTTAGTACCTTTTTATGAGACTGAAGGGTGGTGCCCAGATGTAATCTGATGTAATGTAAATTGGATCATATTATTCATCATAATTAATAATTATCCCTTATAATCATTCATTATTATTGATAGCCAAAGAAGCAACATAATGGCATGAACAATGGCGATGTCCCGAAAAGTCTTCATCAGCCCTAAAAATTAGTAAAAAATGGTTTACATGGAAACATTAGCTGTCCATCTTATTAAAATCGCCTGTCTGTTGAGGCATGATTATTCAGATATATCAATAGAAGTCTATTGGTGCAGTAAGTCATTATCATCACTTCCAATGTGAGACAGGTGGAGGCTCTGTAGTGTTTCCTGTGATTCTAGAGGTCCCTCTACAGACGAGCTAACAACACTACACATTGAAGAAAAGAGGCCGTGTTCCAGGGAAGACATGTTTTTAATACCAAGCACATTTGCTCACTAGCTCACCGTGTTAAAACTTGCCCGGCCATTTGCTTTACATTTCAACAGCTGCTTCAGTGGAAACAGGTAGGAGTGAAACTAAAGTTTTCTCACAGTCAGTGGATTATCAGGAGGAGGAAAGTGTTGACTGCTGTAAACTGAATGTGTTTTTACAGTGTTTAGTGTGAAGCAGAGTAGAAGAGGACTTTGTGGTTCTATTTTTAGTTTTTTTACTGGAGGATGAAGATGTTTGTGGTGTTTGTGATTCTCGTTCAGAATAATAGCTGTGAGAATATTAGATTAAAAGACATAAAACCTTTGATTATCAGGCCCACATGTGGCAGACTGGTACCATATTTCTCACAGAGGCTTATTTTATACCTGTGTGATGACTGAAGTGAGAGTTAAGTTACATATCGCTCAGATTAATGATTTCATGGTAAATGAGAAAATGTCACCAATAACTAATAAAATAGAATCACAACAGGAGTTTTGAGTTTTAGTTTGTTTTACCAACATAACGTAACTGACATGAACAAAATGAGGTAAAAGAAAACAGAAAAAAGAAATGTTCTCTTGTTTATTCAACAAAGCTTCACCTTTGATCACCACAACCAAAAATCAATCAACCACTACCAGCCAACCAATCACAGAGCTTGGAGTGAAGTCACAGGAACCACTGAGAGCGTTTCAGGGCGATGAGCAGAAAACAAACATTAAAGTTCCAGGAGCGCTCAAAGGTTTGAATCAGTGTCAGAAGAAAGACGAGACTTCAGCAGGATGAAGCAGGTTTCAGTCTCTGGGCTCCTCTGTAAGTGTGACTGCATCGTTTATTACATGTTTCACTAAAACACTGTCAACAGCTGCACACTCATTGTATTCGCTCTCTCTGTTGTCAGTGCTGTTTGTCTTCTGCTGCTTTGTGGGCGCAGGATCTTCATCTCGTAGTGAGTATTGTTCAACAGTCTATCTGTAGAAGTGTTTTTCTCAACCATTATCCAAAACAGTTCAAAATGAGCTCCACCTTCACCAACTGCAGCAGTAAAATCTAGCTTTGCGCTATGTGCCACAGGAAGTTAATAAGCTAAGTCTTTTTTAAACATTTTCTTTGAGTGAAAAATTCAACAGCAGATGTGTAGCATATGGAGTGCATGTATATTATTAGTGTCTCCTGGTGCGTTTAAAAACAGAAGAATTATCTCCTCTCTTAATGGCGATGTTAAACACTAAAGGTGTACGTCAGTGACCATAGACACAGAACAAAACTATTGAAACGAGGCATAAAACATCAGCACAGCGAATAATCTGGCATCTGACCGAGCGGATGACAGAAAGTTTGGAACAGGTGAGCAGGTAGAAAGAGTGAGTATTTTGGCAGGTGATGAGTGACTAGGAGTCGGCTGGAGACTGTAAAACATAAAGAAATAGTATATGAAACACCGAAAAAGGAGGTCATGATGTACAGGATTGATAAACCAGCTGATGTTATAACCTGGTGAAACAGTGGAACTTCTTCTCTTTCTAACATCAGATGTACAGCGACGGGAGACCAAGAAGTACGCTGGAGTCCTGCCAACACGGATGGTAATCTCTCCGACCTGGTACGTCAATGTGGGCGACACTGTACAGTTCAACTGTGCTGCACAAAATGACAGAGGGAACTACGGCGACACGATGGACATGCAACTGGTCTGGACCAAGATGGGACCTGGAGAGAAGACTACAAAGGTTTGTGAAAGACAAGAATCCTGAGATTAATGTCAGAACTGTTAAAAAAACAGGAACAAAGTCAATTTGTGGAGAAGTTGGCTGGACATGCTAACAGAGTAGATCTTATCTTAGATATGGATAAACGCTTACGCTTCAGTGACCAGTCAGTCGGGGAGTTCTGAAGATGAGATCATTATTATTATTATTATTATTATTATTATTATATTTTCTTAATGGAGATGAGTTACAAGTGAGGAACATTTTTTAATTTATGGAAACATTAGCCGCTAACGATTTTTAGGAAAGTATGGAATTGCTATATTTCTGGCCAATATTGTGAAGGCCTTTTGTATCGTCACCATTTTTCATGAACTCCAGACTGTATTAGTTCTAATATTTCATAGTGCTGATATAGACGTGTTTTGTATGTATGTTTTACACCAGCTTTTTTTTTCCACATTTGTCATATTTATGTTGGGACCCACAGATGAAGTCATTCATTGTGGATTTCAAAATGGAGGTGCAAAATTCAGCTTTGAGCTACGATTGGTCAGGGTGACAGACCCCCGTCTGGCCAGATAGTCAAAACTCCAGCACCTTCCTTGTTCTTCCTCTTTCTCTCGCCCTCCACTCCTTGGACTTCTTATCCTCAAGGGCTCTTCTCCACCTTTCCCCCCACGGGGCTACCTGCCCTCAAGATCTCTTCTTCTGGGTCCAACAGCTGCTGAGAGCTACAAGCTGCATTCGCAGCCCAAAGAACTTCACCTCACTGCAGCGACACGAGGTCCTGCCAGTATTCCAGATCAGTTAGCACCAGCAGCTGCGACGCAAAGCTTGCCAGCTAACTTCACAATCTGAGGAACACCAAGCAAGTTAGCACCGAGCTGCTATCCTTGCAAAGGAAAGGAGCGACCAGTTTCCTCCTCTGCCGACTTTCATCAGACCTTCACAGCAAGAAGAGCATTCAACATCGGAATCCCAACCTTCTCCTGCAAACCAGCCAGCACCTTTTCTTCAAGGACTGGTAACGTTGAACTGGGCTCTGATAGCATAGCATAGCACGGCTAAGCACAGGACTTTAAACTCTGGTTGATGTAACGCATATGTGTTCAATGTATGTTTGTTCACTGTTGGTGTTATTGTGACCTCAGGTCAGTTATTGGTAGTTTGCTTTCCTAGACGGCTAATTCGACGTTTGTTGAATGATGCTTCACACAGACTCAGGGTCTCTGCATGCAACTAGCCATCTTCTCTAACCTGGCATCACGTCACACACACACACACACACACACACACACACACACACACACACACGATGCACCTGTATATTATGGAATTATATTTGTGCCACTGTAGGAGCCCATGCGTCTCTCGATTTCACAAACATCTAATGTCTAATTACTAATCACTCCTTTC
The DNA here is from genome assembly GCA_039737535.1 of Lagodon rhomboides. Classification (NCBI taxonomy): domain Eukaryota; kingdom Metazoa; phylum Chordata; class Actinopteri; order Spariformes; family Sparidae; genus Lagodon; species Lagodon rhomboides. Next base: position 12,408 of record JBBNBP010000305.1, read on the forward strand.
ATTCCCAAGCTTCAGGAGAGGCGCCTCGCAGTCTCATCCCTACATCTGGCTAAAGGAGGACGATGTGGTGCTTGCAATAAAACCTTCAAGACAAACGCTGTCTTAGTTATTTAAGATGATGAACTGATGGTGAACTAACATCAGTTGTACCCCCTTTTTCCTTTAAGAGACACCCTTCATCCTTCTGAGCTCCAACAGGACAGATGATCTGTTTCTTCACAAGATGTCATGATTAACCTATCTGCAATTGTAAATCACGAAAGGACGAATGTTTTCCCTCTCGTCTTGCTTCGACAGGGAGATGGTGTATCTGGTTTCTTCCTTCCCCCCTTGTCAAGTCCTTATTTACGACATGCTTTTCTGTGTTCTGTGTGTTAAAGGGTGAGACTTGGATGGATCAGACTTTAAGGAGAACTTTTTGTTTAAGACTTATTATTTGCCACTAAATGTTTCTAAACATGTTTGTGTTAATAAGTATTGATGTTGAACAGGAAAGATATGTATTCGTCCTCCGTTCTACTGCATATTCAAGTGTGATATCTCTTTCTTAAACTTTAAATTATTTCGTCCCTGCCATGTTATTTCACGTAGGCATAATCCACATATTAAGCCATGGTGAAATTCTGGGAAAGGTGAAACACGATCTTGAAACATTAAAACTATAGTTTCTTTAAATTAAGTTTTGTTAGTTTAGACTTAGGCTACAATATGGTCTAAGGCGTGAACCCAACACTCCTCCCTCCAGGGAGCCTAATAAAATACAGAGACACGTTCACTCTCACTCTCTTCCTGCCAACGCTCTTGACAACACTCTTCTCTCTTTCCTGTCCTCTTCTTTTTTCTTTCTTTTTAAGTTTTAACTTTTATTTTAATTTTACTTTGCGACACAGCGATCTCCACAGAAACCAACCACATGTTGATTTTTCTCAATTCTTTAAGTATTTTTACTTTTTAAACTTTAGCAGAACTAAGTTCTGGTTGTTTTTGATTTTGTTTAATATATATCGTTAAGTATCACCGCCTGATTCAGAGGAAGTGAATTCAATTTAATTCATCCTCTACTGAGTAACGCTACAGAGAAGGTCCGCCAGACCAGCGTTTATCCTCCAGTCATCTTTATCAAGAAGTTGATTTAGTTCGAATCAGACCTTAAGACCACCACTCGAAGAAACGAAGATCTTTATTAAGACGTTGCAGAAACTGACTGCTTCAGAAACCGTGCAAAAAGGTTTCCAACGAAAGAGACATTGTTGCCAAGCCAGACCGGCTTTGACCCCCAACGCTCTCAAGCGGACATCCCGCTGGGCCGTGGACCAAGAGTGTCATCAGCTGAGTACCGGACGAGCCACAACTTCCCTCGGGTTACTGGACAATATTTATCTTACAAACCTGTAGCCTTATGCAAGAGCCACCCTCCACACAGACCCTCCGTTTTTGGAAATGTGTCAGCCAGGAGTCTTGAAATCTTCGTTAATAATAAAAGGGGGGCGAGAGAGAGATATGGCAGTGCACACAACTCAAGATAAAGTACAATAACTAGCTTTAATGATAAGTTAAACAACTGGACTGACAGCTGTAGCTCTGTGTGGTCACCATCTTCAGGAAGGCTCACCATTTGTCTCCCCATGGCCGCCTGAAGGAGTTCAAGCTCCTCTACTGGCAACGGTGTGTGGGTTGTATTTTTTGGCAGCAGATAGAAATTGAGAGCAGTTGTCTTACTGGTTATCTTAAGAAGATGCTTGGTGGCAGTCAAACACCTCTTTTTACCACGATTGAAGTTTGACTTGAAATATCCCGGAAAAGCTCTGTGGATTAAAATATAAATGTGAGTTTAGTAAGTGTTTTATTCACATTCTAACTGACATGTATATATTTTTTTCCAGTGTAATCACAAACCAAACCCGTCTGAGTGTGATTCAAAATGCACATTTGAATGTACACATCTTAGCAGTAATGACGTGGACCTAACAACAAAACGTTTTTCCCCAGTACCAATGAGAATGACGTTGTGTGGCTTAAATAACAAACCTTTTCATTTCTTGCTGCACAGTGACATTTCTAGGGGCGGGGGTGGGCTGCTCTGTCTCCTGCCTTGTGGGCCTTGTTGAGCCGTTTGTGGCCAAAGTGTCGAGCAGCATAGACACCAGGTTTCTGGCTGCTGACTCAACTGTACCATGACCCTAAATCAATTCATGATGTACCGTTAACATGTTTTCTGTTCAAAGTAATTAGACATGAGACTGGCGGCTGGCCTTAAAATCACGGCTAATGGTTGTTTGCCGCCAGTTTAGCTGGCTATGTTGCCAGCTAGCAAACTGTCAGATTAAAGGTGCAGTAGGCATGTGTGTGGTTGTTGTTGTTCACCTGACATTATCTGATGGTGCCCAGGACAGAAAGGAAAAGTCTTCGTCAGTCACACAACAGCTAATGTCTCAAGATAAGAGGATATAATGTAAGCCCAGACAACGCAACCCTAACGTCACAATACTATAGTACAAAAACTAATAAGGTAGTTCTGTAACATCACATAATACTCATAATAATAATAAATACTGACCGAAATGTCCTCCTCGTCCAGTCCGAGTCCATCCGATGCGATCTCCTTAGTTTTTTTCCGGGTTAACGTAACTAGCGATCTAATTGGAGAGCAAACAGCCAATCAGGATGTACCTGCTCTCTGATTGGTTGGTTCTGTGGCACATATGTAACGTGTGTGCCAAGCTGAGCGCAGAGCGAGAGAGGCTGAGCGAGAGAGGCTGAGCGAGAGAGGGATGGAGGGAGCGAGCGAGCGCAGCGGCCTGTTTGTGCACCATGGAAAGAGTTTGTGAGAGAACATTACGAGTAAAACTAACATGCAAACACATTTATGGAGCACAGGATATATTTCTGTTTGCTCAAGTGTAATTTCTTTTTGAAATATGATTGATGTTCTTGCAAAATATATTTTTCTGTGCTCAAAATCTGTCTTTGTGAGCTCAGAATATATGATTGCTCGCTCAGGATAGTGGCACAAATATAATTCCATA